>SEYY01014441.1:0-2500 GCA_009176605.1 Armadillidium nasatum | reverse complement strand
TATATATATATATATAATATATATTATTTTAATTGCCACTTTTTATAAACCGTGGAATCATTTTGTATAATTGTAAATAGAGCTAAACAAATTAGAGGATAAAGAAATACTTACCTCATCAGGGGTCGAACCACCGCATGTTGCGACTGAGATCGACAAAAGACTCGGTGCTCTACCGCTGAGCTATCCACGAACCCAAAAAAGTTCGCTTCAAAGAACAGTTTCAAGCAACCGATCTTCCCGTCAAGGTACAATCACCAGGTTTTCACCCTGTTTTAATAAGGAGCGGGGAGGAACAGGGTGAAAACCTGGTGATTGTACCTTGACGGGAAGATCGGTTGCTTGAAACTGTTCTTTGAAGCGAACTTTTTTGGGTTCGTGGATAGCTCAGCGGTAGAGCACCGAGTCTTTTGTCGATCTCAGTCGCAACATGCGGTGGTTCGACCCCTGATGAGGTAAGTATTTCTTTATCCTCTAATTTGTTTAGCTCTATTTACAATTATATAAATGATATAATATATATATATATATATATATATATATATATATATATATATATATATATATATATATATATATATATATATATATATATATATATATATATATATATATATATATATATATATATATATATATTAAGCGGTACAGTGGTAAGGTGGTAACCTATAATAAAAGTGGTTCAGTGTGTTGGGATAGGCCTAGCAAGCCACCAACTGATTGCCTTGCCTTGCTCAAGAAACTCATATCTTGTTCGAGACAGCTGACAGGTGCAGCACCTACAGGAGTATGGTGAGAAAAAAAAAAAAATAAATAAAAAAATATATATATATATATATATATATATATATATATATATATATATATATATATATATATATATATATATATATATATAAAATTCTGGTGGTAGGAGGGTAGGCCGCCCTTTCTCCTACCCTAGCTATTCTTATGCTTCTCTTCACAAGAAATATTATTTTTCGTAATTAAATAATGTTTTTTACTCTTTTTAAATGTTACATTTCAGGTGGCAAACTCGGGCCGAATTTTCCTGCCTACCATTATTACAGTTTAATGTTAGGCACTGAAGATACAAGAAGAATATCAGCAGTGGCTCAAATATCTGAAACAGCAACACATATACTGGCAGTTTAGGTAAGGCTTGCTTACATGCTATATATATATATAATATATATATATATATATATATATATATATATATATATATATATATATATATATATATATATATATATATATATATATATATATATATTTCACATATTACCTTTTCCACATTCGTGGGATTGGACCCTCCACAATTCCCTCACAAACATACCCATTCCTATCTTTCGTCACCTTTCACTACCGCCCTCCATCTCACTCTGTTCTCCACAAGTCTAATACCCTCTTCTAAACTCAAATTCTTTCTACTCAAAATTTCCCACACTCCATCCATCCATCCTCACTTTGGCCTTCCTCTCCCTCTACTTCTATCCACCTCGGGTCTATGTACCTTGCCCACCATCCCTTCCTCATTCATTTTGCACATAAGTCCAAACCATTTTAGCACACCCTTCTCCGCTCTATCAACTACACCCCTCTCCCATTTACACATCTCCCTTATCCTTTCATTTCTAATCTATCAATCCTTCTCAATTTCAATATCGCTCTCAAACCTTTCATAGCAATGACATTCAAACTTTATCATCCTCACTCGAGCATTTATCACCCATATTTCTTACTCATGCATTACAGAAGGAAAACTCATACATTTAACATTCTTATTTTTATTTCTTTCGAAATTTTTCCTTTTTCCCTCTGCCACTCTAGTCTTTATTACTTTTTTGTCTCCCCTTACCTTCCACCAACATTCCTAATAAAATATTTGAATTTATACACTTCTTCAAGTTTTTTTCCCCCACTTCTATACCCCCATCTCTCACACCACATCTTTTCATCCCCACCTCCAATCTTCATAACTTTACTTGCACTGGATTTTGACTTTCAATCTTATGTTTTCACATTTCCTTTAAAATTCTCTCTCCACCATTCTCAACTTTTCTCCAGATCCTGCCACCAACACAGCATCATTTGCAAAAAGTAAATCATTCACGTCCCATTCATTCTCCACATTTCTCACCCTAATATTCTTCCCTTCTCTCTTCATTTCCAAAACTATACCATCGATCAATAGATTAAATAACCATGGCGACATTACACAACCCCTGTCTTAATCCCACTCCTATGCTAAACCAATCCGAAAGTTCCTTCTTCACCCTCACTCACGATCTACAATTCACATAAAAAGCTTTGTCCCTATACTGTATATATATATATATATATCATATATATCATCATCATCATATATATATATATATATATATATATATATTAATATATATAATATATATATATAATATATATATATATATATATATATATATATATATATATATATATATATATATATATATATATATATATATATATATATATA
>SEYY01014439.1:0-11200 GCA_009176605.1 Armadillidium nasatum | reverse complement strand
CACATGTGTTTGCTTCTTTACCTAGAAAGGCTTTGGACATCTTTACCTTCTGATTGATACACAATGAATCATCAAAAAAAGCGAAGGCCACTGTTTCTTCTGTAAGGTACCATAAATGACGAGAAAAAGTTTTGATTGTAACTTGAGAAATCCTTTCATTTACTTCACTGTAGTAATAAAGGTCTTTCAGAAACCTCAAATCTTGTGATGGTGCTAAGGAAACTAAAGGAGCATTGTACCAAGGTTTTATATATATTTTTACAATAAATATACACATATCTCTTACCCCTTTGAATTCTTGGGGAGTCAATGTAAATACGTTTCGGAAGAGAAATATTTTTAAGCAGTAAATAGCTTTGCCATCCATCTGGCATGGTGAAAAGCACCAGGTGAATGAAATTTAATTGCTTGTGTTTCATATCCTCCTAAAAATATTATAACCAACTGTAGAAGCTCTTTATAATCATCCCTTACCTGCCGAATTGCAACTTGACCTTTAACAAACTGAAGGATAGACTCTCTGTCATTGCCGATAGCGTTCATTAACAAACTGATCTTCGATTCCAATAGAAAATTTAGAAATATCTATATTGATCCAGGCTTTATGAAAGCGTTTAAATAGTAAACCTTCGGGTCCCGACGAGACACCTAAGCATGCTTCAAAAGCTGACTTTAAGACCAATTCATATATGTGATGCCTGCAGGGAAGATATGGAGATCTTTGTTAAGTTTCTGCTCGAACAGTACACATGCAACGTTCATTCTCCCAGTATTTGACGCTGTGGTGTCACAACATAAGGCTTCAATTTTACTTTGAAATTGATGTTCAGTTAGCATTTCGTAAACACCGGCTGCAATATCGGCTCCACTTCCAGAAGCCAATTTTGGAACTCCTAGAAGATATTCCTTTCCATTTCCAGATATAATTACAGGAAGTCTATCAACCTTCTCTTTTTCGGATATTTCCGGAAGGATATAATATATATATATATATATATAATATATATATATATATATATATATATATATATATATATATATATATATTATATATATATATACTTCATCAATAAACTCTATTAATTATCAACCTATGAGCAAAATTTTTAAAACAATAAAAACAAAAAATCAAAACGAAGTAGTAAAGAAAGAAGGGAATCTAAAACCAGCACCACACTTTCGATCTCTCACCCGGAGATCTTTATTCAAGGCGATAAGAAAAGCGAAAGAAAAGAAAATTAAAAACACACACAGTTATTCTCAAGAAGACTCAAAGACTGAAAAATATTTTAAATTTTTTCGTTGGTTTGAAAATTGTATTTTTCTTGGTATGACATTATGGTTTTTTTTTTCTAAAATGTTCATTGTAAAATTTTTCAGTTTTCAATAAATCATTCAGAGTATCATCAGTTTTTATTTCTCCTGTATGTCTATTAAAATTGTTAGTATTTATAATGATGAAGGACTCTAAAAAGATGTGGAGACCAAAATTAATATGAATTCTGCAGAATAATTAAATCCCTGCCATAACAATTACAATAGAAAGTTTTTAGAGTCCTTCATCATTAAAAATCATCATTTCAAGTTTAATATTTCCTCTGTTCTCACACGAAATATAAATTGTGATATCATCATCACATCCTCTATAATGATGCTATTAAACCATATATGACTGTATTTGTTCGTTGAAGTCTATTGCTTTTAAATTGAAACATCTTATCTCTGTGATGTTATAGCAATAACATCGCATCTAAATCTAACTACAAGGAATACCTCTTTGGAAAAAGTGTGAATTTGGACATCCAAAATCAAAAAGTCAGTACAAACAAAATATATTACTTGTCTATCTTCATTAAGGTATGATGGACAATGTTCTTCTGAATTCTCTAATTACATAATCTCTCTCTTGAAAAGATATCGTACTATTCGTTTTTCCACATGTTTTTTCTTTCTTTGCTAATTTCTCTAACTCTAGATCTATCCTCAGTGCCATTATAGAGCATTCCTGAACACTGATTAAAGTCAAACTATTCTAAACTATCTAAAATACTTTCGATCTGTCCTTCTTTTGTCTTTAACGTAATACATCTCAAAGATTTCGATTCAATTTATGTCTATAATGTCTAAAAAAGTTAGTAAAGAATTTAAATTGAAAAAATAAATAAAAAGCAATTCAATGAGTTTTTTCTTTAGCACGAATATATATATATATATATATATATATATATAATATATATATATATATATATATATATATATATATATATATATATATATATATATATATATATATATATATATATATATATATATATATATATATATATATATATATATATATATATATATATATATATATATATATATATATATATATATATATATATATATATATATATATATATATATATATATATATATATATATATATATATATATATATATATATATATATATATATATATATATTAAACATTTAAGTACTTTATATAGCAATGCAAAAGACAAGTTTCTAACAGAATTTCTTGAGAAAAATCGAAAAAAAAAACGTTTTGAAAAAAAGAAAAGAAAAAAAATCTTTTTTTTTTTTAAAATTACATTTCATTGCAATTTATATTGTAAGTTTTTTTTATTCTTTTCTCTTCTGCAGAAATATTATTTCTTTTCTCTCTCTCTCTCTCTCTCTCTCTCTCTCTCTCTCTCTCTCTCTCTCTCTCTCTCTCTCTCTTTCTTTCTCTCTTCTTTGGAAGTTTTTTTGGTCATTTTACACAATATATCACACCTTTTAGCTTGTCAAAAAAATTATAATAGGAGTGTGTTTCTATTCAGTTTTATTATAAAATCTTTCTGAAAGCTAAAAGCATTTTAGCTTATATCTGCCATATACAAAACAATAGAAATCTTTATATATATATTTCTATGTGCGTATAAATGTATTCATTCCTATTTTCATATTATATATATATATATATATATATATATATAATATATATATATATATATATATATATATATATATATATATATATATATATATATATATATATATATATATATATATATATATATATATATATATATATATATATATATATATATATATATATATATATATATATATATATATATATATATATATATATATATAGTAAATGGCATTCGCATCCGCATTTGAGGAGGATGCTTTTCAAAATCAACATCCGCATCCGCAAATGAGAAAATATGACATGCGATCCATCATATATATATATATATATATATATATATATATATATATATATATATATATATATATATATATATATATATATATATATATATATATATATATATATATATATATATATATATATATATATATATATATATATATATATATATATATATATATATATATATATATATATATATATATATATATATATATATATATATATATATATATATATATATATATATATATATATATATATATATATATATATATATATATATATATATATATATATATATATATATATATATATATATATATATATATATAATATATATATATATATATATATATATATTCAGAGATGGAATTTGTTATAATACTATTCCATATTAATTTATTCCCAAATTTCCGAGTAAAAAAAGAATTAATTAACTAGTTTCTCACTAATATCCAGACCCACACTTCTTTTTTCTACTGTATACAATCAAAAAAATACTTAAAACTTCCTTATACAGTTACATCTCAACTTAATAAAAATATTTTTACAATACTTGAAACTACATTCAACCAATGCCAGTTCATTCTTTTAAATTATAATTCGCTCAGTTCATAATTCTTCAGAAATCTCTTCCAATGCTTCTCAGATCCCCATTAATTAATTTATTTAAGCGTGCTAGCCGTTTTGCGTCGTATATAGGTCAAACTGCTCTATAATTAAAAGTGAGGATTGATAAGAAAAGAGGATTTTCGTTCCTCTTTGCTCTCCTCTACACTCTGCCATAAAAGATAACCACACTTTTCCTTCATCTAATTTCTTTATCCTTCAACATGCGTCTCCCCTTCTAGATCATAGGATATAGGAGTTTTATATAAAAATTCTTCTATTATATATAAAGCTTCTTCTATTTTCCTTTTCACTCAATAATGAAGTCCTTTTTTCCCAAAATATTCCAGCCATTTTATTTTTATTTATGTTATTTCAATATCAATATTGTTACTTTATTTTTAATATTTTATTGAAATTATTATTTTAAATATCTTATACATAGTTAATGAATTTATATTTTGATTGTTTTTAAAAATAGAAATTTGTAAAATTTAGTTTGTGCTGAAGACGGACCGAGATACGGTGTGAAACGTTTACAGCTTATTAAATGAGTATGTGGAAACTCTTAGTATTGGCTTTAACCTTTCTAATTAGATTAAGGTTCACTAGGAATGAAGCTATTTATATATATATATATATATATATATATATATATATATATATATATATATATATATATATATATATATATATATATATATATATATATATATATATATATATATATTTAGGTGGTCCTTATGATGCGTGAAAAAAATTTTCTTACAAAAATTATACTCCTACCTTCCAAATATATATATGGTGGCAAAATCACTGTTCAAAATATTTTAAGAATTGATGAACTAGAATATATTGCACATCATCGCCAAAGTTTTACCCTGAGAACAAGCGTCCAGGTCCTTCAGTAGGAGTTTTAACAGCTCATGGATGGGGTTTCATAGCTGTTAGGTATTCATTATTGCCCTGTTTGCCACAGTAATGTTGACTTCATACTCTCTGGGAATAGTTTCCTTTGTTCTGCTACTACTGTATGAGTATGAATTGGAGTTGCTCTTCATTCTTTGTTAATGTTTTATTATATTATTGGATTAATGCGACTGCTCGCTCTGCAAAGTCTTTGTAACTGATATAGCTAACATAATGGATACTCTATTTTAATAATCATCTCGTTCTTGCCATGTTTCAGGGTGTGTTTGTGTGCAAAAATGCTGTATCAAGGTTAAATTTCTGAAAAAAAGGCGATTGTCCGCTGTGCTGAAAGTTCTTGAAGCCTTCAGTTGAAAATTGATGTCTTTGGAATTGTAATTCTCTTTAAAGGTGAACATTCAGGTTCTCCACTTCCGCAAGATCCATCAATGATCACAGTGATAATTTTATTTTTAATTTTTGTTGACACTTTTGTATCAAACAGTGAAAGTGCAATTAATTCTTCTGAAAGATACCAAAGTGTAAAAGTTTATTTAAACAATATTTCCTATCTTTGCATCTATTTTCTCGTACAGATTTAAAGAATGCAATAGATCAATATCATTGCAAGGAGCTTCCGCAGGGTTGAATACTTCTATCTACATTTTTGCATAAACCTTCACTTGAAATAAACAAATCCTCTGAAGCCCAGTCCTCTTCTGTCTTTGTCAAATGAAATTGGTTCTGAAACATCCATACTTTCAGGGAATATATAACCTTTCTCATCCATCTAGCCATATGCATTGGTATAGGAGCATGGAATCGAATACCAACAGGATGTACGCCATCAAGAAAAAAAATAATTAACTCAATTAGTTCACGGTAACCTCCCCTTTCAAAGTCCTCTCTTCCATGGAGCACTTTCTTTGCCCATTCTATAATATCCTATTTAATATCCTGTAATATTTTTGCCAGAGTAGTGCTCTGTAGTCCAGTGATGAAGATATTTTGATCAATATTTTTCCAAATAGCTTGAAACCTCTTGAATAGGAGAAGTTCAGGACCAGAAGAAACACAAGAACCTCTGAAAACACACTTTGAAGAATCAGCTCCAAGATGTGATGCCGGAATGGAAGATATAATAAATCTTTTTGGAGCTTATTTTCAATTAATATGCGTGCTCCTTTGTGGCTGCCAGTATTTGAAGCCGTAGTGTCAAAAGACATTCTGACGACTTGATAAGTAAGTTCCATTTTTCATTTGCTTTAACTACAGCATAACCCATATTGACTCTGGTTCCACTTTCTAATATTGGTTCATCCAATAATTGTGTTGTCTTCTTTCCCGATTCCAAAATTGGAACAAAATCAACATGTTCTTTTGAGGTTAGATCTTACATCTATTCCCCATCCCAACGGTGTCTCTGACTTGAATTATTTCTTTAAATGTGTTGCTAGGTATTTCTTTGTGCCATTCGTTGACGACGAATATAAGACCGATTTATATTTATTTTACTTACATCATGGCCTAAAGAGCAAGCAGTTTCGGTTGGAACATATGTGGCGGTCTAATCAGACATCTTCTTTCTACCCAAAGCTCTAGGCAAGGAGGTTGTGATGATGTTGGTTCTAGCTCTTTTCACTTTTTACACTCAGGAGAATTTACCCCACCAACAGAACCTTAAATATTTTTATACTTATCATTTGAATCAATTTCGTCGAGGGTGAATGAGGATCTACTTGAGGATTCTAGCTGTGCTAAAGTATTTAGGGCAGAAACTTCTCTTGCTTTCGGACTTTGTTCAGCAAGTCGTTCTTTTATTTCACAACTCCTTACTTCTTATCTTATTAGATCTCTGTCTACAGTACTCCTTCTTCCTCTTCTTCCCTCTTAATGTTGAGCAATTAAGAAGGCTTTATCTTCTGCATTCTTTATTTTATTTAAAGCATCTGAATGAGCGGCATCAAAAAGGTTTTGCAATTGAATATTAAATGTATTCTTTCGAGCTATTTGACTAAAAGAACGACGAGTCCTTCCTATCTTTACTAAATCGTATTCATTGCAAAGCTTTTCAATTTTTATGATATATTTATGCATCTTTGGAATTTTGGCCATATCCCAAAAATTCTCTACTATTTCAGTTGCTTGAGTTGTAAAATATTTAATCCAGGTGTTTTTTTTTTTTTTTTACAGAACACCACCACTCACGGGCAGAGCCCTTTTCAAGGAGGGGGCACACACCCAAGCACAAAGCTCATTCAAACACACACACACACACACGCACAGCCCTCAGGTGGGCACAGACGGAAGCCTTAAAGAGTGGAAGAATAAATACAGGAGGAAAAATAGATGATGGTAGAGAATTCCACAGAGTAGAGGTGGCTGGAAAGAAGGAGGTACCACAACTGGCTAGCTTGGGATTTCCTACGTCCACACAGAATTTGTGCGAAAGCAGGGCACCCCTTGTGCAACGAGGACGACGCAACGGTGGAGGAATGCGAGAGGCCAGTTCCCTCGAGCACCTGCCTTTGTAACTATAGGAAAACATTTTCCTACATATCATAATCATATATTTCTATGGTGAATGGTCGAAATTGTGCAAAAGTTCATTACATTTCATTAATATGAAACTTTGTGATCCAATTGTAAGATGTTCCTATTGACATAACTCAAAATAATTTTGACTTCAGAGTTTTTTTTTCCTTCTAAAATACAACAAATCGATGAGGTAGGAGCAAAGTAATTAAAAACTTTTGATTTAAGGACCATATATATATAATATATATATATATATATATATATATATATATATATATATATATATATATATATATATATATATATATATATATATATATATATATATATATATATATATATATATATATATATATATATATATATATATATATATATATTATATATATATATATATATATATAATATAATATATATATATATATTATATATATATATATATATATATATATATATATATATTATATATATATATATATATATATATATATATATATATATATATAATATGCTACACTGAGTAGACTCTCCTATACACTCATAAAACATTAATACTAACAAACCCTTTTTTTAAAAACAAAAATCACTAATGGCGTCAACTTCGGTAGCCTCGGAGAAGCAACGGGGGCCGGCTTCCAAAAAATAGCCCCTCATCGACCCCTTCCCCCGTTACCACTTGTGAGTTGGTGGCCTCCGGTGATGGGTTTGGTGCCACCAAGATACAGCTGCCGGCTTGTCCTGATGCACTGTCTATTTTTTCATTAATTTCTGAAACATTCGCGGTCTGCACTCCAATTTTCACTTTGTTGAACATCACCTCTCTTCTTCTAGACCTCACCTCTTATTCTTGACAGTAACTCAGATGTTTGAGCGTTCCGATAGAAAACCCTATTCTGTTTCCTCCTTCTGTCTCTATCCTCAATTTTCAGCCAAAGGCGGTTGTTGTTCATACGTGGGCAACGATGTCGTTTGTTCTCGTGTCTCTAATTTGGAGTCTTTTGAATTTTTCACCTTATGGCTTAGGATCACTTGCCATTCTACGATTAAATTCATTTGTTCTGTTTATTTATCTCCTAATTCTACTGACTATCCTAAATTCTTCAACTATTTAAACTCCAAAATAGAGCACATTCTCTCTTTTTCTCCTTTCTCTGAAATCATCGTATTAGGTGATTTCAATGTTCGCCACCACCAATGGCTTTCTTCTAGTTCTCATGATAGAGCTGGTAAACTTGCCTTCCATTTCGCTCTCCAAAACGACCTCGAGCAGTTGGTGCAGCTCCCTACTCGTATCCCTGATCGTCTTGGAGATGAACCCAACATTCTAGATATTTTTCTAACTTCTAATCATTCTGCTTATACTGTTAAACTCTTTCCACCTCTGTGTTCCTTCGTTTACATTCTTATCTCTGCATCCTCTTCTATTTCTTCAAGTCTTGCGAATGAAAGACCCCCTTCTATTGAAAGGAAACGTCTGTGGCACTTCAGTGCCGCAAGCTGGTCGGACTTGGGGTCGTACTTCTTTGATTTCCCGTGGAATGATTATTGCTTCCGTAGGAGGGATCCCTCGGAGTGTGCAGAACGCATTACCGAGGTGATTCTCTCTGGCATGGAGGCGTACATTCCATATTCTTTCCCTTCTACTAAACCTAGCAAACCTTGGTTTAACTCTGCTTGTTCTCGCGCTATCCGCCGCAGGGACGTTGCCTACAGGGATTACCATCGTCTTCAAAATCCAGAAACTCACGCTACTTATATTTCAAACCGGAATTGTGCAAAATCTATAGTTCGTAACACTAAAAAGTTTTTTCACCGTAGAAAATGCAATAATCTTTCTGGTTCTTCTGGTTATTTCCATTCTGGTATTCTATATTAGCTCTTATAGATAACCACCGTCCTTTCTTTAAATCCAATAATAGTCGTGTTCCTCAGAGATCTGTCCTATTTCAATTGTTTTTCTACTTTTCATTAATGACCTTCCTTCTATTACTTCATCACCTATCCACTCCTATACCAAAGACTACACCCATCATTACTCCTTTCAATTTGAAAGATACCCCTCTAAACAACAGCCATTTTAGTCCTTGGAGCAACTGACCCATGATCTTTCTCGTATTTTAAATTGAGGTAGAATAAAACAGTCGTTTTTCTTCGAAAACACTGAACTTAATAAACTTTTTTTCTTGTGACCTATCTAGGAATGAGTACATTACTTCTCTTTCTAAACAACCTTCTAAGAAGTTAGACTTTCTGAGGTGTTTTCATTATTCTTTTACGCCACAAGAGATGTTTGCTCTTTAAAAGTGTATTTTTAGCCTCTGTATATAATACGCCTCACACATCTGGGGTATATTCACTCATGCAGCTCTACTGAAAAAAAGTGGAGTCTAGTTATTTTCGACTTATGAACTCTTCCGCTCTAATTAACTCTCTACCATCTCTTTCTACCAGTCAAATCATTGTGGCCCTCTATCAATACTATCGCTATTGCAACGAACACTGCTCTTCTAAACTCTTTTGGTTCACATACTTCCTTCATTTAGAAGCATTCTTGTGACACTCATTTTGATACAGTATCAACCTCTCTGATCGCAAACTTAAACGCTATGCTCAATTTTGGATGTATTCTTGTGTAAAGTCTGGAACACACTACAGACCACATTAATTCTTCCATTACTTTTTCTGTTTTTCCAAATTACTTTGACTTGCACGTCTTCAAACGCCGTGTATTTGGACATGTCAGCCCTTAATTGAACACGACATAGTTATTGCCCAACGCTTTTAGAAATTGTTAAGCCTCTGGCCTTTACCCTTCAGAGGATATATATATATATATATATATATATATATATATATATATATATATATATATATATATATATATATATATATATATATATATATATATATATATATATATATATATATATATATATATATAATATATATATATATTATATATGTATATATATATATAATATTATATATATATATATATATATATATATATATATAATATATATATATATATATATATATATATATATATATATATATATATATATATATATATATATATATATATAATATATATATATATATATATATATATATATATATATATATATATATATATATATATATATATATATATATATATATATATATATATATATATATATATATATATATATATTTTTTTTTTTTTTTTCCAATATCATTTTTCCAATATCCGCATCCGCGGATATCCGCAATTGGATATCCGCAACCGCATCCGCATAGCGGATAGTAAAAAATTACGTATCATGCAATCGATAAAAACTTTCAAAGGAAAAACTTTGTATTGAATGCAGAGCCTCTTTCTGAGCGCCATACAGGCGACTATCTTGAAACTGTATTTGAAAAGATGCTGACAAAATGGAAGATTTCATTAAATGAAGTGCACTGCGTAGTCAGGGATTCTGGCACAAATATAAAAAAAGCACTTTCTCTGGTAAGAGTGAAAAATGTAGATTGCTTTGCACACCAAACTTAGATAGTAGTTAAAAATTCCATTATGAGTCAAATATAGATTAATTGCTACGCATTTCAATCACTCCGTTGTAGCCCAAAATGAGCTGAAGAAAATACAAACAAGATTAAATGTTCGTCCACTTTCTGTCATGCAAGATATTCAAATACGCTGGAATAGTAGTTTGCATATGCTTGAGAGGATGAGCGAAATTAATGAGGCCATTTGCCTTTATTCTTCAAGCAGCACAAAATAAAGCCTCTAACAGCTGACGAAAATGACATTTTAAATAATTGTATTAATATCCTTAAGCCTTTTGAAGAATTAACAAAGACTATAAGTTCAGCTGAATCATGTTTGTCAGATGTGATACCACTTGTTTCAACATTGAAAGTTGTGTTAACAAATGTTATTAAGTCTA
>SEYY01014437.1:10000-15081 GCA_009176605.1 Armadillidium nasatum | reverse complement strand
TTTAAAACAAAAGTGTAAATTTGAAAATTGAATCTGCTACTTGAGTTTAATAGGCTAGAATATAAGTAAAAACAAAAAAAAAAAATAACAGGAATATTTTAAGTTCTTTATTGGATAAAATCATAAACGTAATAGAAGTAAAGAAATCTTTAAAATCTGTGTCAATTCCCTGCTTACAAATATCTGGAGAACAACACAAATGTTCAATTTTATTAATGTTTTCAATGCATATATATTTTAGTATTTACATACTTAAAGTTAAAAGTAAATTAGTTCAAATTATAATGTAGTTTTTAATTAAATTTCTTTATATTTTAATATTATACATTCTCACATTAATGTTTTTAAGAGTTATGAAATTATCTATAATGGCTAAAAAAAATTTTATATGGATAACATTTATAAACATCTTCCTGATCATTTCTTCTCTTCAATAAATATTAAAACATTTTTCCCCATTTAAAATCTTATGAATTGGAAATATTGATAAAGTTGAACTTTGATATGTTTAATTAACAATAATTATATTTACATTTCTTGATGGAACTATGATTAATACAAAAAAAAAAAAAAAAAAAAAAAAATCTATATTTTACGGCCCTTTGAAACTTGAAACAAATCAAATAAAAATAAAACTATTTTAATTTTTTTCGACTTTCACTGATTTTTTTCTAATGAAATCTATTTCTCTTTAGTTTAGGTTATTATATATATATATATATATATATATATATATAATATATGTAATATATATATATATATATAATAGATATATATATATATATATATATTATATATATAATAATTTTAATAATTAAATATATTTAAGAGTAAAATAATATAGGTATATATATATATGTATATATATATATATTATATATATATATATATATATATATATATATATATATAATATATATATTATAATATATATATATATATATATATATATATAGAAAACTCATGGAGTAATTACATGGAAAAGTTTGAGGCAAGTATGAAGGCAGCTTTATGTTTACCTTAAACTCTTCTAGGACATCGAAAATTGTTGACGTTTGACTGATAATTGTTTCTGAGAATTGTTGCATATTGTTTGCGTGTTTGATTTTGCTTCGAATTCTTCAAAGGAACAAACAGTTCATTCCTTTTTTCTTTGTCGTATATGACTAAAATTAATGATATGAACTCCTTTGAAGTTTAGTTCACAAAAGTGCTCTATGACAATGTTAATAAATTAAACGACATTGTGTGTTATTCTGTAATGAACTCTGTGTGTGTATGTGTCATTTTGTATATGCCAAAAGGTTTGCTTGAAAACATCAAACGTATAGGAAGCAAAGTAAATGCTTGAGAAAAGAGAGAAGAGCCGTTGTGAGAGTTTTGAAAGTTTTGAATGACTAAGCTCTTTGCGTATTACACAAAGATGCCAAAAAAAAATATTTTATAAACTTGCATTGATTTTTTTTATTTTTAAACTTTATATATTTTGGTTTGCTGAAATTGAAAATGACTCTCATTTTTTCCCATCATGTATAGTTTTCTTGCAACAGAAAAAGGATTGTAATGTGTCAGCACTGCTAAATCAAAAAAGAATCATATTATTATAAATTAATCACATTTAAATTTGTTATCCATGAAACACAGTTGCTTATAAATGTTTAGTATTTTATTCTGTTGGAATGTAGAACTTTTGTTTCTTCTCTTTCATATTTCTCCTGGTGCGTTTCCGTTTTCCAGTATAAATAGTTTCCCTTTTAAACATCCAACAGTAATCACCCATCATATTCTCATCCATCTTCACTCGTAGCTTCCCTCCATTTTCATAACATACTGGTGGAATCTTTCCCCATGCTCCTCACTGTAGTCTCCTAAGTGTTCAGGGAAGTAATCTATAAGTGTGTGTAAAAAATGGATTTTAAAGCATATGTTGCAGCCTTCAGCTTTGAATGCATTTAGCAAGCGCTCTACAATGTTTTTGTAATCCGGATATTAAGTATTTCCAAAAATCTATGCCCTACGTCTTAAAATGAATCCCACACTCTCTTTCAGTATCATTCATGGAATTTGGAAACAAGAAATCAAACAAGAGTTTATGTATATCTGGTCCAACAAAAAGTCCCTCTTTCAACTTTTTTGCAACGTTACAACTAAATTCATTTGTTCTCTCTACTTATCTTCTAACTCTACAGACCATCAAAAATTCTTCGACTATCATAACTCCAAAATAGAACACATTCCTTCTTCTTCTCCTTCTCTGAAATCATCATATTAGGTGATTTCAACGTTCACAATTGACACTATTTTTTATCTAGTTCTCATGATACAACAGCAGGTGAAGACTCCTACTACTTTTCTATCCAGAACAATCTTGAACAGTTGATACATCTACATCTCAATTCCCGTATCTCCGATTGTCTTAATGATGAACCCATCATACTTGATCTTTCCCAAACTATTTATTTTTATGCCGATGACTCCACCCTTCATTACTCTTTTCAATTTGAAAGACGCAAGGTAGGTAGGTAGCTTTGGAGAACTAACCTCTGATCTATCTCGTATTTAAATTGGGGCAGAGAAATCATGGTCGTTTTCATTGCCACCAATACTAAATTAGACATAAACTTCTCAACAACTATAATATCTTCCTCAAAAATATTCACTTCAAACCTTCTTCTCTCCTTAATATCCTCAGTGTTTCTTTTTCACGTGATATTTCTTAGAAAGATCACGTTATTTTTTCTCGAAACAAGCTTCTGAGAGGTTAGGTGTTCTAAGGCGCCTTCAGAATTTCTTCAATCCACCCCATTTGCTTGCTCTTTATAGGAGTGTTGTTCTCCACTGTATCGGGTACGTCTCACACATCTTGGTTGTTATAATCATGAAGCTCTTCTTGAAAAGGTGGAGTCTAGGTTTTTCCTCTTAGCAACTTTCCTGCTCTAACTAATTCTCTCTTACTCTGGAGGAAATTTTAGAAGGCCTCTGGACTCTGACCACAATAGGTAAAACACACACACATACATACATATATATATATATATATAATATATCATATATATATATATATATATATATATATAATATATATATATATATATATATATATATAATATATATATATATATTATATATATATATATATATATATATATATATATATATATATATATATATATATATATATATATATATATATATATATATATATATATATATATATATATATATATATATATATATATATATATATATATATATATATATATATATATATATATATATATATATATATATATATATATATATATATATATATATATATATATATATATATATATATATATATATATATATATATATATATATATATATATATATATATATATATATATATATATATATTATATATATATATATATATATATATAGAGTGACTCACAAAAAAAGAAATAAAAAAACATTTTTATTAACTTTCTTAAACAATATATTTTGAATAAGCTTTTAATTAATCATTACAGGAGAGTGAATTCCATATCAACAAATCTCATTTCATTCTAGAGTTTCGCTGTTGAGGAATGTCTACTAAAAACAGCTCCATTGCCAAACAGCATCAATGACAACACCAATCTTCATTAGGTAAAGTCTGATAATTTTCATATTTGAATGAAGCTACTCCCATATATATATATATATATATATATATATATATATATATATATATATATATATATATATATATATATATATATATATATATATATATATATATATATATATATATTTCACCTTTGGTGGGCTATGCTCTAAGGCCTTCAAATTTCCACCAGAGATGGGGAAAATACCAGAATTGTTTCAAAATAAAGAATATGTGAATGTCTGTAAGTCAAAGAAAAATTGTGAAACGGATGAAGGAAGTGTGTTCCATGGTACACCAAAAGAGTTCATGTAAGGATGAGCATAGCGGGTAAGTCTGCGTTTTAAGATTTTGGCAGGGAAAAGATAATAATAATTGTAGAAGAGCGTGTAGCACGAGCCCTTTTCAATAGAGTAGGTATGCGACTAGACTTCTAAAGAGCAGTGTTCATTAAAATAGCGATGGTATAGAAAGTGACGAAATATTTCGACAGGTAGAATGTAACTATAGAGAATAAGTGAGAAGAAAAGAACTGATAAGACGAAATACTAGACATCACCATCTCTAGCTGCATGAGTGGAACAACCCTGGATGCCTGAGTAATACTCCATACATGGGCGAACAACAACCCTATAAGGAGCAAGCAATTAGGTAGCCGTAATAAATTCAGGAAGACTTCTCAGAATGTCCAACCTTTTAGAAGCTTGTTTTGAAAGAAAAGAAGTGTGATCTTCCATATTAAAAAATATCACGAAAAAAAGAAACACCGAAAATATTAAATACAATCGGAGGTTTAAATTATTTTTTTTTTCAAGAAGATGCTACGCTCTTGTGGAAGGTAGCTTCAAGTACAGAGATTGAGGAACTGAGTCTTAGAAACACTGAACACGACTCAATTTTCTCTGTCCAAATTTGAAATACGAGAAAAATCAGAGGTTAGAAAGTCCAAGGCCTCCCTCCTTGAGTAGATTAGATGCACCTTTCAAATTGAAAGGAGTAATGAAGGATGGAGTAATCAACATAGGGTTGCATAGATGATGAAGCAATAGAAAGAAGGTCATTAAAGAAAAGTAGAACAATTTTTGGGGATATGACAGATCCTGTTGGAACATCGATATTAATAGTTCTAAAGGATGAAAGTTGGCAAATTTTAACTTCGGCTATAAAACTACAGGAAGAAAGAAATCAGAGAGAACACAGAGAGAAGGATAGACTCCAAAAAAGAGAAGTTTGTAAATCACAATTTTGTGTCAAACGTTTTCAAGATCTTTTGATGTGCCTATCTCGACTGTAAAATATTTAACAAAATGCTGAAGAGCAAAAGACGAAGAATCAGAGAGAAAAGAAAGAAGATCACCAGTAGAGCGTTTTTTACAAAAGCCACACTAGTAATCACAGATAGGATTAGGAAAATTGAGATGGTTGCATATTTTCTGCTAGGGATAGATTT
>SEYY01014436.1:5000-77650 GCA_009176605.1 Armadillidium nasatum | reverse complement strand
TAGGAACATAGGAACATAGGAAAATAGAGACAGTTAGAAGCCACAAGGGCCTATCGAGACTGTCCCAGTCCAAACAAATATAACTATCAATACTAATACATGCACGAAAGACTAGGTCTATCCCATCCCTAGTTATCAGTTCATTCATGCATCATGCAAAGATAAAAAAAAACCTAAGCCCCATTTTACATGCAATATTCAATGAACCATCACCCACTACAAAAAAAAACTGCCTGCCAATTAGGCTTAGTCATAGGTTGATCTGTTGATCTAAAATTCAATATATACCCACCAAATTTGGCTTAGTCAGATTATTCTATATAATACCTAAACCATCCATATATCTATCTAGCCCCTTTTTAAATTTGACAAGAGAATCACAAGTCAACAATCTCTTGTGGCAAGTCATTCCAAAAATTAACAACTCTATTACTGAAAGAGTATTTTCTTAGATCGAGATGGCATGGCTTCTTTTTAATTTTCTTATCATGTCCTCTAGTTACTCTTCCATGGTCCACTATAAAGTATTTTTCAATCTCTGTATTACTGTCAGATGCAAATATTTTGTAAACTTGTATCATATCCCCTCTGAGAAATCTCCTTTCAACTGAGAACATTCCTAACTCCTTCAACCTCTCTTCATAGCTCTTATTTTCAAAGCCAGAAATCATCCTTGTTGCTCGACGTTGTACTCTCTCCAGCATATCTATGTCTTTTCTTAAATGAGGAGCCCAAACCTGTGCACAATACTCTAATGCTGGCCTAACATAGCTATTATATAGCTTGCTTATAACCTCTTTGCTCTTGTAAACTACATTGCGATTAATTATACCTAACATCTTATTTAGCTCTATTCCTTGCTTCCAAACATTGATCACCCACCTTCAGATTACTGCTAATAATCACACCTAAATCCTTTTTTTCTTGGTCCACAGTCTCAAGCCACTCCCCATTCATTTCATAATTAAATCCTTCATTTGAGTAACCTACATGAAGAACTTTACATTTTTTACTATTAAAGTTCATTTGCCACCTCTCTGCCCAACCAAGAAGTCTATCTAGATCACCTTGAAGCTTTATGCATCCATCATTATTCCTTACTGAGGTAACCACTTTGGTATCATCTGCAAACTTAGAAACCTTACATTTAAGACCTTTGTCTAAATCATTTATATATATAAGGAACAAAAGTGGTCCCAGCACAGAACCCTTGTGGACCCCACTCTTCACCGTTTCCCATAATGACTTATTACCATTAAGTAATACACACTGCCTTCTGTTCTTTAACCACTCTTTAATCCAATTGTGTACCATTCCATCTATACCATACTGTGACAACTTTTGCATCAGCCTAACATGGGGTACCTTATCAAAAGCTTTGCTAAAGTCTAAATATATGACATCAACTGGATCACCCCTGTCTATACATTCAGTAATATATTCCATAAATTCTAGTAGATTTGTCTGACATGATCTACCCTTTCTAAAGCCATGCTGGGAGTTATATAGTATCTTGTTATCATCTAAGTGCTTCTCTATATGACTTTTCAGTAACTTTTCCAAAATTTTCACAACCAGAGATGTTAAACTAACTGGCCTATAGTTCCCTAAATCTTCCTTACTACCTTTTTTAAAAATGGGCACCACATATGCTGTTTTCCAGTCCTCAGGTACCTCTCCAAAAGCAATAGATCGCTTAAAAATCAAATACAGTGCCTTTGCAATACTGCTACTCCCCTCTTTTAGAATTCTACCATATACACCATCTGGACCCGCTGCCTTATTTGGGTCAATATGTTCTAGTAAAGGATGCGATTTCATTTAACTCAATTTCAAATGCTTGACACCTATTCATTACATGTATACTAGAACTATTAGTCTCTAAACTGCTATCCAACCTTTCCTCAGTAAACACTGATGCAAAATAAGCGTTGAAAATATTAACCAATTCCTTATCTGAACTTACTAAATTTCCCATCAATTTTAATTGGGCCAATTTTCTTATCCTTGCTTTTAAATTTATAAAAGCTAAAAAACTTTTTCAGGTCTTTATTACTGTATTCTTGCCAAATTAATTTCTGCCATTGCTCTTTTCTTCTTATTGACTGGTTAAGTTCATTCCTAATTCTCTTATAATGTTCCAAATCTTCCACCCTGCTCCTACCTTTGAATATTTTAAAACATCTACGCTTTTCACTGATTTTCTCTTTTATCTCTCTACTCCACCAATTAGGTTTTCTATTTGCCACCCTAATAGGATTTATCTTTAAAACACACAGACTGGAATGGTAGCCAATATTTGCTTGAAGTATTCCCACATGATGAAACAATTTTGACCATTAAACTCCTTATCCCAGTCAATTTCATTGAGCATTGCTCGGAATTTGCTAAAATCTCTATTTCTGAAATCTAATATCTTTTCCCTATTGACTTGCAATTTGGGCCCAGACCTCACATTCCAGTTAAATCTAATAATATAATGATCACTAGCTCCTAAAGTCTCCCCAACTTTCGACATCATTCACCATATTCTCATCATTTGTTAATATTAAATCTAACAATGCTGCATGCCTTGTCGGTTCTTGAACCATCTGACTCAAAAAGTTGTATAGAATACAATTTACAAATACTGAACTTCTATTAAGTATACTACTCAAAGTATTCCACTCAATGTCTGGAAAATTAAAATCTCCCATTATGACTATCCCTTTTACATTATTTTGACACGCTACCTTGATTTCCTTCACCATTTCTTCATCTAATACTTGACTCTGATCAGGAGCTCTATAAAATGCTCCTATCCTGTATGATTTATTATACATAAGAATATCTAACCATAGAAATTCCACATCCTCATTTGTTTTAATGTCAGCTATTAACACTGATTCAATATTGCTTTTAACATAGAGTGCTACACCTCCACCATTTCTTCCTCTACGTTGGTATAGGTAAAATGAGTATCCTTCTATTTCATATTCCTGTAGGGAGTCTCCGTAAAATGCCTCATTAACCCATGCTTCAGTAATGCAAATAATGTTCAAGATTCTCCTCTATAATATAACTTGTCAACTCATCTTTTTTGTTTCTAAGGCTCTGAGCATTTGTGTAAAAACATTTCATACTAAACATGTCCTTATATGTATCCTTTCCATCTTGATTTCTAGTAATGTCTCCATTTTTATTAATAGGCCCATATTGTAAAGGCACCTCTATTTTTATTCATACCACTATCAATCTCACCATCAGTATTAAAATCCCCATCTCCACAACTAGCAGTGCCAACATTATGCCCTTCACCCCTATCCTTACCTAGTTTTTCAGCAAACATCTCTCCAGCCTGTGACTTAGAAGCTGCACACCCTCTCGACTAAGGTGAACTCCATCTCTTGCAAACAGATTCTCAACTTGAAATTCTTCCCAGTGATCCAAAAATCCAATATTCTTGGATAAACAAATTCCTAACCCTTTTTTTTGATTTTTTTAAAATAAAAACTTTTTTTTTTTTTTTTTTATCTATATTTTGTCATATTTTTTGATACATAATGATATAACAGATATATTAGTTCCTTCTTACTGTGTTAAAAAACTTTAAAGTAGTTTATATATTAGAAATATAACTTTTTTAATATTTGGTTCAAGATTTCATATAGGGTAATACAAGAATCTGATCTTCATTAATATAATTTATCCAATATAGAACTGTTAGAGTTTAGAATTCCTAATATATATTCAATCAAATCTTCAACAAAATTTTATTGAGCTTTAATCTAATGCAATTTGAGGTTATAGACAAAAGAGAAAACAGAAAAGACAATTCCTTTTAATTTTCAACCATTTAAATTTTTATACATTATTAGAAAACAATATTCCTCTATATAAATTATAAAGAAAGAAAATTTAAGCACTTTTGATGCATAATCATTAATCCATAAATTATAAATTAAATACATATATATATGCTATATATATATATATATATATATATATATATATATATATATATATATATATATATATATATATATATATATATATATATATATATATATATATATATATATATATATATATATATATATATATATAAACTTGCAAATAAACTGTTTAACTACTCTAACTAACTGTAGGTATACTTACTAAAGTTCCTATACTATATACTATATAATATATATGCTTATCAGTTATCGTTGAGAGCTGAGACTGAACAGAAGTACAGAAGTAGTACTGGCAAAATAAAAAATAGTCAAGCTTGAGCATCACTGCATGAGTCACATTGACTGTTAATATTTACTACGTAGTAGTAATACTAGTGTATAGTATTACCAATGTAGATGGCGATGTTTTTACTCTTTAGGCTTTAGTAATATATAATACCATAGTATTATAGAGTATTCACTAGTAGTAGTAACACTACTAAAGACTAAAAGAGTAAAGGCATGACCATCTACCCTGGTGACACTAGACACTAGTATTACTACTAAGTAGTAAGTACTAACAGTTAATGTAATATGCAGTGATTGATGCTCAAGTATTATAATACTATACTTCACTATTCAGTTATTTTTTAATAATTACTATTCACTAGTATTCAGGTTTTTGTAAATAAACACTAGTTTTGCAGCTTTAACTGTACCAAGTCTGTCCCTTAACTTTGATTGAACCAACCCAAAAGAAGAAAAAACCCTTTCAACTCGAGCTGACGAAGCTGTGGTGGTGAACAACCTAGTAACTAGTTCTTTCGTTGAATCAGAAATGGAACACCTCAGTGAAAGCCACCAAACATAAGGACCAACTTTTAGTGCTTCTTCCTTAAACAAGTAGGGAAGGAAATGGAGGTGTTCTAGCTTTATACCTCATTATATCCGGCATGGCATTAGAATATGCTTCATTTGCCCATTCCATTGCATCAGATTCTTCTCTACAGATAGTTTTTCTCCTTGGTACGAGGGATGAAGCATGTATGCCAGATAATGCACTGAAGTTAAGGCTTCTCTAACACGTTTGTCAATTTTTTTCTTCAGCTGATTGTCACCCTTCAACTGTGTTATTAATGAATCTTGAACCTCTTTCCATACTTCTGTGGCATCGCCAATATTACACATATCACTTTGCAATCTGTCTAAAGCAACAGCAATATTCTTTGAGATTTTCAGCATGTCTTCAGCATTCCTCTAAATTAGTATCCATCACTTTTCTTACCACCTCCTTATCCAAATCATTTCGTTTTTCACTGTCACATACTGTAATTAATGCAGTGTCGTAGCTTATAGTAAATATTATGACACAATTAAACTTTTGTTTGTATAGTGGAATATTACTTATTTGAAAGTTGCGTTGTTTACTTATTTTATACTTTATCTTATTTCAGATTCTTTTATTTCCAGATAATGCTCACAAGATCCACTGAATATATTCCAGAAACAGCGCTATCAGTGTCATCAATACCTTAAAGGACCTTGAACATTTAAACTTTGCTTTATTTAATCAAAATAGTTTGGGTATTGTTTCTTTTATCTTTATTGCTTTATTTGCTTTATATTTATTGTTTATTAATAACTCGTTATATTTCATAATTGAATCTCTATTCCCCACTTGCTTTGTGGTTTTAACTAAATCGAAAGACTTGGCAACTTTAAAAATATCAACTGATATATATGTGAAAAATAATCAAAAACCTTCAGAAACAGTATAATATTGTTCATAAAAATATTTAAGAAATATTTTTTTAAATTATATGACTAGCTAATTAATCTAAATTATTGAGTAGAACTGAAAAATTATTCACTAATATTGAAGGGAAAAGTTCACAAATATTTCAAAGATTTCACAGTATGAACTAATTAAAATATCAAAAATGTATAACGTAGTTTACTATTATCAAAAGGAAAAAGAGCGAAAAATATTCCAAAGATATTATGATAAAAACTAATCAAAATTATTCAGTGTTGACCGTTATTTACTAATGTCAAAATTTTCGAAAATTATTTCAATAAAGTCCAAGTGTAAACTAATTAATATATTCACAATGCTTAGCGTTACTTACGAAGACTAGAAGGAAATTCGAAGGCTATTTCAAAGATGTTACAATGTAAACTAATTAAAGCTATTCAAAATGTTTAGCGTAATGTATCAATATCCAAAGGACAAATCGCAAAAATTAATTTAAGTTACTGTAGATTTTAACGAGCTCAAATGGTTCCAGAAAATTCAAAACAATTCACTCATATTGAAAGCAAACTATTTCATAAAATATTCTATGTTATTGAAATCACTAATTAATTCAACTTCACCAAGCAAAAACAAAACCTAAATCAATAAAACTTTAAGTTGCGGCAAATACCGAAAATAATTCATGTCCTAAGCCTACTGATCAAGCCAAAGAAGTTCAAACTCCTAAAATTGTTTTTCTGTTATTAAAGAGAAGTTTATTAACAACTCTCTAAAGGACGTACTTTTCAAAACCAACTCAAGGTATCAAAATATTCTTAACTCACAATCATTACTAGGTATATAAAAGGTTCAAAATAAACAATACCAAAACTTCAGTCTTATTTCACAATTAATAATTAATTTTCACAATTTTAATTCAATGTTATTAATTACTATAAATGCAAGCTATTATTTCAATTGATAATATAACTTATTTACATTTACTTCATAAATTTATAATATAAACTATTAAGGCTAATTTATTTCAATTATGT
Organism: Armadillidium nasatum; assembly: GCA_009176605.1. Taxonomy (NCBI): domain Eukaryota; kingdom Metazoa; phylum Arthropoda; class Malacostraca; order Isopoda; family Armadillidiidae; genus Armadillidium; species Armadillidium nasatum. The sequence continues at coordinate 70,946 of SEYY01014436.1, read as the reverse complement.
TCCAATTAATTATGCTTCTTAGTATTAATCAATATTCGCTACAGTTTTATTTAACTTGACTTATCAAATTACTCCAAAGAGTTTGGTAACTTGTAATAGTTTCAGGTAACTTGACTTGTTAAAGTACTCCAAAGAGTTTGGTAACTGGTAAACGTTTTAACGAAATCTGATTTATTAAATTAATCCAAAGAGTTCGGTAAATTATAAGAGTCTTATCGAATATGGACTTAAGTTACTCCAAAGAGTTCGGTAAATTTACTTAAGTTACTCCAAAGAGTTCGGTAAAGTAGAAAAGTCTTATTGAATCTGGACTTAAGTTACTCCAAAGAGTTCGGTAAATTGTAAGTCTTATCGAATCTGGACTTGTTACTCCAAAGAGTTCGGTAAACAGTAAGTGATTTTATCGAAAAAACGGTTATACTATGTAATAAGGACTCAAGATAAAATAAATATTCCCTTTTGGGAATATAAATTCCTTGTTCAAAATCTATCTTAATAAACTTCCAATACGGTTGTAAATTTCAAAATTTCCTTAAGAGCAAGTTTTTCTTTTCAACTTATCAAGACGAACATCGAGAGCAGAATGTCTTTACTGTTCCAAAATTTTCTAGACTGAATTCTGGCAATCCAGAAGGTTGCCATTTTTTAATCTCGACCAATCGGGAAGCTTTAATTTTAGCGAGTTGCTAAAATTCGTGTTTCTTTTTCTCTTTCTGGCAACTCGGTGACGGACTATGTTTTTTGTTTATTTGAAATCTTCAGCGCCATATTGGTCCTAACTTCGTATATCTTTTCCTAATTCTTGTGTTTATTAATTTCTTTGTGTGTTTTCATCTCTTTCATGCTATTTTTTTAATTCGGGAGCAATATTAATATATGATTAATATATTACCTTCTTGATTTTATTCAATTTTCCAGACTTCCTGGGTGTTTGAATTTGTAAACCTAATTTTTGACCTTAGGCTGACTTGATCTGTATGCTGTATTTATCTTTTACTTATTTCGTTCACTCCAAATTTTCTCTTTGTTATCTTTCTCTTTTCTTTGTAACATTTTTCTAACCTCTAGATTTAGAATTTAATTCAGTCTATACTTTTTTACATTCCTTGACATTTATTTTACAAATTTTCTACAGACATTTCTAATCTATCTTTCATCTTAAATATTATACTTATTTATATTTCTCTTTATTATTTTCTTCATTGTTATATAAATTATCATAAAAACCCAAAACCAAAACATACCATCACCTGGAATAAAACATTTTGTATGGTAGGTCTCTACCACAGCAGGCCAGTTGGTTAGATAGCTTTCCAAGCAGTCACATAAGGTATTCCAGCGCACATCTTGTGGCATGACTAAGGCTCGACCACCTGCTGCTTTGTAAGCTGCTGATGCACAGTGATTATTGAGGAAATATTTAATGATATTAACTATGTGTTCCTTGATGTTTGATATTTCCAGATCTTTAGCCAATAAATTCATGAGATGTGCTGAACAGCCATACGTTATTTTTGCTTTTCTATGTTCCATCAGTTTACTCCTCATTTTCTTGACATTAGCGGCATTATCTGTCACAAGACTACCAACAGTGCACAAGAATTTATCTTCTACTATTTTAATGCTTTCCATTGCCACATCAAATAGGTATTCTGATGTATGAGGGTGCCCTGATGTATCTATAGTATTTACGAGGAAAATGTTAACTCCACCAGAAGAACTCTTCTGAACTGCAACAGTAGCACATATCACAGGATCATTCATCACATTACTCCATCCGTCAATGCTCATGCACACTACCTGATCTCTCAGCATATCTATGCTTTTCTCAATTTCTGTTTCAAATACCTTATCTAATAACTTTTCAGCAATTTCTTTCCTATTAGGTGGCTTATAACCTGGACGTATAGCTCTTATCATCTCTAAAAAAGTAGAATGTTCTACCATTTTGAATGGCAGGTTTGAGGCATAGATGAACCGCGCAATCAAGAAGTCAAAGTGTTCCTTATCATTTAGTGTTGTCCTTATTGTGAATGACTCCATAGATGACATTGGTAACTGTTTTCTCACTTTTGTTGCAGAAGTACTTACATCAGATTCAGAACAGCTCAGAGATTTTGTTGTATTTTGAGATGCTGGGGATGTAGTTCTGGACAATTGTCGTTTTTTAGACAGAGTCCAAGGTGTTTCTCGGTTTTTGAGATTAGGAGTTGATTGTTGCACAAGGAGAAACTGTATGTTCCATCACTTCCATGCCACCTAATGAAATGTCTATGAATGAGGGCTCTTCCGACTCATTGAATAAAGTTGAGTTCTTATTACCAGATGTTGAAAGTGTTGAGACAGTAGCAGCTTCTTGAATCTCAAGTTGAACAAGTTCTTCTGCCAGAATGAGAAATACAGATCTATATCAATATAGCATTATCTTGCGCATAACTAAAATGTAAATATTTATTACAAGTACAAGATGCTGGCTATGTTATCCAAGACTTAGAATAGTTTACATCACATGTATATATTTTATAAAGGGTGGATAAGATTGCCTATTAATTATTAATTATATATGACATGTCAATAATACTTTTTCGCTTTCAATAAAAATTCGTAGTCCATTAAAATGATTAAATTATTAAATATTATTATTTGTTATATTAATTATATTTTTATGAAATTAATGTTGTTGGCTAAACAAAAAATAGGATCTTACCTTCAGTTTCATGACTTTCATCCTGTGTTGGTGAAGATCCCTTCAATTTTGAAGCTTTGTGGTTCTTCAATCTTTGAACTAATCCCTGCATTTCAAATCCACATGTTTTGCACTTCACTCTTATTCCTGTTTTTTGTGTTGTTGGAATTTCATCAAATTCTTCCCATATTGATTCATTTTGTCTTCCTGCTTTTCTCATTTTAAATTTAAAAAAATGAATGAATGTTAAAATATTTTTAAAAAATAAAAACTAATTAAAGTTATGGTAACCACAAAAAAGTCTTGATATAGTTCTGAAACAAAATATAAAATATATGTAGAAAAAGTAATTCTAGAAACCAGAGGTGTGTTGCATATGTAAGAAGTGTTAAGCATTTTATAGTAGAAAAATCCAAAAAAAAAAATTTATTTTGAAAAAATCAAAACAATCATGATTTTTTCATAAAAAAATCAATTGATTTAATCAACTGATTAAATCAATTTGATTTAATCAATGCCAACCCTACCAAAGGCCCAACTTTCCCAGTCTAGACCTGCTCCCAACCTAGGTAATTTACCTGACTATGAATTTCCTGCCACTTACTTTCAGTCTTTTAATCAAATTCTTATAGCTTGCTATCAGTTCCTCTGACCTTCTATAACCTATATATATCATTTGTTCCAAAATGGACAATCACTCTTGCATTCCCATTCATATTACTTACATCTGACTCAAACTCTTTCAAACTTACATCATCCGACATGGTTGTCAGTGAGACATGTGATACAGATGAACTTTCATCATAATACTTTCTCCTTCATTTTTTTTCATTTTAATTTGTTTAGAAGTAGAAGGTACTGGTTTAGATGTTGTTTTTATACTTGTAATTTTCTTTATTAATCCCTGTTCGTCTTTTTTTTTTTTTTATATTGCAAACATAGTTTGTGTGTTAAAATTGTTGCTTGAATATTTATAACCCTACAAGATTTTGGGTTTTCGATTGGCTGCCTTCTCTTTGATTGTAAAATTTCTTCCAAAGTTTTCACTTCACTAACAAGAATATATGAAAATGAAACTTTAAATCCTTTTGGGGTTCTTATTTACAATTCTTCAAAAAATACAAATGTCAAAAAATTTGCATTGATATATCTATGTTTCCATATATTAATATTTCTATACAATGAAGGTCAGACTTCTTAACCTTTACCTATATATATATATATATGTCATTTCTGCTCTCTCTGAGCTTAACACTAAGAAGGCGTATTGTTCTGATGGTATTCTTCCTGCGGTTCTCAAAACTTGTGCTTCCGAGCTTGCACCCTGCCTTGGTAAACTTTTTCGTCTTTGCCTTTTTACTTCGACCTTCCCTTCTTGCTGGAAACGTGCGCTCATTCAGCCTGTGCCAAAGAAGGGGGACCCTTCTCAACCCTCTAACTATCGTCCAATTTCTTTAACCTCCGTTCTTTCTAAAGTTTTCTAATCTATCCTCAACAGGAAGATTTGGAAACATCTCAATTCTTCTAATCTTATCTCTGATCGCCAGTATGGTTTTCGTAAAGAACGTTCTACTGGTGATCTTCTTTCCCTACTTTCTGACTCTTGGTCCTCCGCTCTCTGGGGTTTCGGTGAGTCTTTTGCTGTGGCGCTAGACATATCGAAAGCCTTCGATAGAGTCTGGCACAAAGCTTTGATTTCCAAACTTCCCTTTTTCGGAATCTATCCTTCTCTCTGTGACCTTCTCTCTAATTTCCTTTCCGGTCGTTCTATAGCAGCTGTTGTAGACGGCCACCGTTCATCCTATAAATCTATTAATAGTGGTGTTCCTCAAGGATCTGTGCGATCCCTAACTCTTTTTCTAATTTTCATCAATGATCTTCTCTCTATTACTTCATCTCCTATACATTCCTATGCCGATGACTCCACCCTTCATTATTCCTTTCAATTTGAAAGATGTCCCTCCCAACAGCAGTTGATAGATTCAAGAAGGATGGCCTTGGAGCAACTGACCTCTGATCTTTCTCGTATTTCAAATTGGGGCAGAGAAAACATGGTCGTTTTCAATGCCTCAAAAACTCAATTCCTCCATCTTTCTACTCGACACAATCTTCCACACAATTATGACATCTTCTTCGAAAACACTCAACTCAAACCTTCATCTATTCTCAATATTCTCGGTGTTTCTTTTTCTTGTGATCTTTCTTGGAAAGATCACATTACTTCTCTCTCTAAACAAGCTTCTAAGAGGTTGGGTGTTCTGAGGCGCCTTCGTAATTTTTTACGCCACCCCAGTTGCCTTGCTCTGTATAGGGGTGTTGTTCGCCCCTGTATGGAGTACGCCTCGCATTTCTGGGGTGGTTCCACACATACAGCTCTTCTTGAAAAGGTGGAGTTTAGGTATTTTCGTCTTATCAACTCTCCCGCTCTTACTAACTCTCTCCAATCTCTTTCTTCCCGTCGAATTGTTGCGTCACTTTCTCTATACTATCGCTATTACAACAGACATTGCTCTTCTGAACTCTCACGTCGCATACCTCCTCCGTTGAGAAGGGCCCGTGCGACACGACTTTCTACACAGTCTCATCCTTTCTCTGTCCAACTCTCCGACCCCAGACTTAACCGCTATGCTCACTCTTACATGTACTCTACTGGTAAAGTCTGGAACACACTCCCTTCAGCTGTTTTTCCAGCTTCCTTTGAATTGTACACTTTTAAACGCCGTGTATCAGGTCATGTCGGCCATTAGCCACCCTATTTCGAATGCTCCCCAACTCTGGTGGATTATGGTAGGCCTTTGGCCTTTGCCCACCAGAGGAAACATAAAAAATATATATATATATATATATATATATATATATATATATATATATATATATATATATATATATATATATATATATATATATATATATATATATATATATATATAAAAAGGTGGAGTAAGAAATGATAGGCAATGTTTGGGGGTAAAATATGATAGGAACATAGGAAAATAGAGACAGTTAGAAGCCACAAGGGCCTATCGAGACTGTCCCAGTCCAAACAAATAATAACAATAACAATACTAATACATGCACGAAAGACTAGGTCTATCTCAACCTAGTTATCAGTTCATTCATGCATAGTCATGCATAGATAAAAGTAAAACTAAACCCCATTACACATGCAATACTCAATGAACCATCGCCCACTATAAAAAACTGCCGTTAGGCTTAGTCATAGGTTGATCTGTTGATCCAAAAATTCATAGCCTGTATATAAAAATTCATAGCTTGTATATAAAATGAATGGTATGAAATATTTTAAAATTAGCAAATGGACTTTTAGCCTGATCTCTTTGCTACAATATATAAATATCTTATCCGATTGCTTTGACCTAGAACAATGTAGTATAGATTCCATTAAAGTATATAAAAATTGATCACAAAAAATTTGATTTGAAAGTTGAGAACTAAGGCTCCACAGCTAACCATGATACAAATTTGTCTCAAGTTTCTGCATTAACTGAATTGGTAGGGCAATAGTTATTAACTAATAGAAACTCCTTCTTCTAAGCACTCCCTCAAAATAAATATGGGTATATTCATTTTACCCACATGAAAATGAGTTTTTGGGAGTAAGATATGTTATAGTTTTCAATCATATTTTACCCCAGTATTATCATTTCTTAACCCAAACATATCAACTTTTACCCCAGTGTTTTTTAATTTTATTATTATGATATATATATATATATATATATATATATATATATATATATATATATATATATATATATATATATATATATATATATATATATATATATATATATATATATATATATTTTGGGAGCATATATTCCCATATGCTAATTCCTATTATTTTTCCAGATGTGAGGTCACTCAAATTATAGTGATGCTATTGGAAGACAAAGCAAAACACGGGAAATAAAAATAATACGTTAAGTCCATTCCATTTTCGTAGTTAAAACTTTACTAATGGTTTTTTTTGTCTTTCTTTAGATATTCAGTAAATAAAGTTGATAATTAATAAAAATAACAACATAGTAGAAATAAAAACTTTTCCAAAAACATTTCAAATTATAAAATAAATAAACTTTTTACAACTTGAGAAGAGTGTAAGTGATCTCCCATAAGGACGACACTTCACGTACATAAACAAAGATGTTAATATTTTTGTTTCTTTAACCATATTGAAAAATAAAATATTACCTATAAAAGAAATTTTATAACTTTACAGTCCCAGGGAGGGGACCCACAACTCCAAGATCTTATTTTACTACCTCAACGTCCCTGCTTGTCAAAGTATCTCATTACAATAGACGGGGATAAAGTATTCTTGAATCTCAGTCACCAAAAGTTTCATTCCATAAGTTTTCTTAAAAACCCCCGAGTTTTGAGAACTCCATTCCTATTGTTAACTTCCTCAAACTTGTCTGGTATCTTTCCATTCTTTGATTCATTTAGTTGTCATAATTTCAACGGAAACACCAAATCCATGTAAAATTTCCCTTAAATAAAATATTTAGGTTTTTAAGAAATTTTTTATTTCTAAAACCAATACATTGTTGGGGGGAGACGTTGAGAGTTCGAAAACAAAAGGGTCAATGTATTTTTTCTTTAAGTTGTATAAGCGTAATTGGCGCTCGGCAAGAAACTGGCTATAGTACTACACAACAAGCATTCCTAATCATACAATAAAAACTTGTTTTAACACTTACACTTTGAACGATGTGAGATTCCACTTTCTTGTCGTTTCAAGGCTTTAGTATTTCAATTGAACGGATATCAGGGTATAAAAAGGACCCGCCTGACAGTTGATTTTATGTTTGAAGGTAAAGGGTGAATCAGTATTCATCAATAGACCTGCACACCGGTGACCATTGTAATTCCAACTTCTTATCAACTAACATTTTTCTTCAAACACGGTGAGTAATGAATTATTTTTTTCTTATTTATTTATTTTCCAACTATCATTTAAATTACAATTAAATATTTAAATAAATTTTTCTTAAGTTATATGAGTCTTACTATCTCAATTGCTTTCAGACAAACAATTTTTACTGAAAATTGCGCGCCCAGCAATTCCCAAGATGAGAAGATCAAGACTATGGAAGGAGAAAGGAGGAAGTGGTTAGTGAAGGACACTACTAATTATATAATATATATGAATTCTTAACTTATTTATCAATAAGGGGATTTTAGTTCCACCTTAAAGACCACTCTCTGTTTGGTGAGTTTTCAGTTTCTGGACTTCAATCATCAGTAAACAAAAGTCCACAATATAAACCCTATAATTAAAAATAACGAAAAAGAACATTAACATACAAAAATTAACACTTTAATATTTCATATTAACTTTCCACTTTTCCTATGTATAATTATGAACACACAAGTACCTTATGAAGTTGCATATCTAGTCGCAATAAGGGTTTATAGAATTTTGTTTGGTCACACTTCAATGATAACTTTTCGAATCTAAAACATTAAAGATGCATTAATGACAATTATACCAGTAGGAACATTAGTGTTCTATCATATGTATATATTACTATATAATTTGTACACTACCTTCACTTTAAATAATCTTAAAACACCTTCAGGTAAGTACAAGGTTCGTTTTTCAGACACTGCATTCACTATCGTTTTCAGATTTCAAGAAATGTTTTTGGTAAGGATACGGTGCAATTATGAATAATGTTATAATGATTAATATGATACAAAACATATATAATTTGGTTTTAACTTTCAAAATCACTTCTTAGAAACACATTTTAGTAGTCTGTCATATAATAAAAATTTTAACTGAACATGAAAAAAAATAAATTTAAATAAAGATACACCAGCAAGAAAGGAGGCTAAGACTCTATCGGGTCTTCTCCTCTCAATCCTGCTGCAATCAGTCCTCTCCTTATCATCCCTCCCCACCAAGCTGTGTTCCTCTAGTTCTTTCGCTTTTTAATTATTTCTTTTTCCTGTTCTGCCACTTTAATTACATCATCCAAATCTTGTAACTGTCTCTTTTTGTCTCCATGACCTTTCTGTTTTCTATTTTCTAGGAAGTCACGGACAGCTATGTGAGCGTCAAGAGTTAAAATCATTCTGTATATGATCGGAAACCATTCCAGGATCATAACCTATCACCGTATAAAAAGGAATATTATTAGTAGAAGTAGCTAAAGAAGCTTGATGTTGATAAAAATGAGTTGGTGTGGCTGAGGATTGTGGTTCGACAGCCATATTAGTGTAAGGTGTAGGTTGTAGGTGGGATATATACTCTCCCTTGAGATGATGTTGATGGCTGATCTAAATCTGTAAATCGATGAAGACATTCAGCTACTCGATCCATTGGGAGTGGTGTTCTTTCTGAGGGCTTTGATGTTTTGTTGTTTTGGTTCACCCTCCACACAGTATTACTATTCTGAGGGCAATCTCCTAATAATCCTCTCTTGAAGTGGTCGGTGAGGGGGGAAATCCCAGAACTGTTCAAAAATTCCTTTGTTGTTAATAAGGTAATATTTCAAATATGCTTGGTTGCCATGGAGCCCATCAGGAATGAGTTCTGAATTTAAATGTAATGACATTCCATTTAAGTATTCTGTATGTGCTACTCCTATCTTACGTTGTGACCTGGCATTAGGTCGTTTATAACTATAGCAATTCAAAGCTCCATTACCATAAAAGGATTCTTTCCTTCCCACCAGTATTTACTTTTCTTAAGACTACAAAAGAGGTAATATGCTTGTAAGGAGTAACGTCTCATGCGTTCTGGATTATAATCAATATGATTTTCCAAAAAATCAAGGTAATCTTCTCCCCATGCTTGTATCAGTCTGGTTTGATTAAACTTGTAGAGATCTTTGACAGCTGGTATGGACAGGTATACTCTACAATTGGTGTTTACTTGTAGGACATTCTGCATTATCTGATTCATCATGGAAGGTATCCGATCAATGGATAAATGAAGGCTGGGACGGAAAACAGTTGTCTCTCGCTGCTCAGGATTTTTGGTGGGTGTTCTCCTCCAAGCGAAGGGAGTCAGAGCCCATATAATGATTATGTGTGTGGAGGGTTTCATCCGTCTCTGTATCTGTCCTAAACAATCTTCTAACATTGCCCCAGATCTATATTCTGTTTGAACAAATACACCATATTCAACCTTTAACAGGTTTCGCCCCTCCCAAAAGATGCGAACTTCTGAATCTCCCACAACAAGGAGATTGATGTATTTCATTCTTTGTTAGTCTGTAATATAGATAAAATAAATTAAGAACAGATAATAGACCTCACCACAATTCTGATCCTCGCACCGCAAGAAAATACTAGGCGCACCAGGACCAGCAATTTGGTATCTTATAGAAACAAACAAAAATATTAATAAATAAAATTAATTATGAAACAATAATCTAATTAATTCTAAGAATAATTTCTTGTGGCAAAGCAAATAATTATTAGTGACATCTGAAATTTGTAAGTATTTTAAAAAGCAAAGACTAATTTTATGACAGCATTTTGAAAAAGCAATTTAATGAAAGCAATTTTTATTTTACTTAAATTTTATTTTTTTTTATTTTTTTTTTTTTTTTTTAAACAAATCTAACCTAACTCCGGCTCCATTCAGCTCCTTAAGTGTATTTGTAACCTGGGAGGGATAGTCGAGGAAAGATTATAAAAATAATATGAATTTGATTCCATTTATTTATTCCTTTTATTTATTTATTTATTTTTTTTATTTCGGTTTCTTCCACTCCAAGGGAGTATTCATTACATAGTCGTAGGCTGGTACTGAACCTCTTGAACGAGTAAATGGTCTGATGACTGGAGTTTCCATAACTATCCTTGGAGATTCTACAACCACAGATTCTCCGGTCTCATCTGTGGTTTGAACAATGGTTTTTTTCAGGAGTAATTCTCCTTCAAGGGAATAGGATGGAGATAGCTCTTTAATACTTCTAATAGATGAAATATTTGTTAATTGATAATTATCTTCCAAAAATCTTCGCAAGGCTCTGGGAGATTGAGTAATTTCCTCCTCCTCCAGGCCTTCCAAATATTCCTCCTCGACAATCTCTAGAACCGTTTTTTCAGGCATATCCTTCTCATTTTCTATATGTGGGTCCTCGCATGACCCATTTATCATGATTGAAGAATCATCCCATTCTAACTCAGGGATGGTGGGTGATTGATTTTCTGAGAATGAAAATACCTGATTTATTATTGTGTTATTCAACACCTCCACCATATCCCAACGAAAACTAGTCTTCTGGAATCCTGAAAAATCTGCAGATTTACTTTAAGAACTTGGTTCAGTGTGAGTATCTGTCATTCTCTTAGCACAACGAGAGCGATCGAAATCAAATGAAAATACAAGTGAGCAAATGTTAGAAAGAGAAATAGAAAATTGAGTGAAAGGCGAGAAACTATTGGACGATTGGTGTGGATGTTTGGTCTTGATAGGCCCTATTGGTGTGGCACTATTAACTGTAGTCAATTCTGACGTAGCAAACACTATAGGTGATATGTCTTTGAGGTGTATGTTTATAGGGGTGCTATTTTCCAATAAGTTACCTTTAGTAACTTTCCATTGTGGGTGTATTGATGTGCTCAAGAATTGAGTTAATTGTTGGGCTTTTTCATTGGATTTATCTGATATTTCAAACCCTTCAAACTCCTCTTCATCATCACTATCTTCCTCTATAATTGAAGGTTTTTCTGTTTCTGTGTTAATGTTTAATTCGGACATATGGTCCAAATCATCTGAGGTACTGTCTGTGTCATAAAATCCCTCTTCTTCCTCTTCATTTGAATTGAAACACTCGTTCTTTGAAGAAGGGATTTTTTTGTAGGTATGAGGGAATATCAATCCACTTCCTCAATTGGGAGTGATGGATTTTCTCCTCTCGTGAATTTGGATTACCCATTCGTTTAATCCTGTAGGTGACTATTTTATCATTCACTGCAGTGATTATGAATGGTCCTTCCCATCTGATTCTAAACTTGTTAATGACCTGATGTCCCTTGAAGATTATTTTCTTTGCTACCTTCTGCCCAATCTTATAAGACTGAAAATTCATCGTTCCTTCATTCCAATATTGAGGAAACGTATGAACTGGTTCTTTGTGTGATTCCTTCAACAGAAAATCTGAGGATGACATTTTAATGGCGCTGTGCCAGGTATGGTTGTAAATAATTACTGATGAGGGTAATTTCTCATCCCAATGTGATGAATTTTCTAAAATCAGACATCGCAAAGATTGGATTAAACTTCTGTTGAAGCGTTCACAAATTCCATTACTGGCTGGATGCAAGGGGGAAGTTCGAATGTGTTGGATGTTATATGTTTCCAAAACAACTTGGAAAGGCTCGGCAATGAACTCCATCCCATTATCTGTCAGCAATTGATTCGGTAATTTGGGCAGAAAAGGCAAGATTCTTTCTTCAAGAACATCAGCTACTGTAGAACTTTGTTTATTTTGTATGGGTACCACACAAGCCCATTTGGAACAATGATCTATAAAGACCACAACATACTTAAATCCACCTGTAGTGGGGGAAATTGCAATAAGTCTATGGCCACTAGATCAAACGGACTATGTGAATTGATTTTTAATGTTGGGGGTATTATCTTACTAGAATGAGTTTTTAATTTTTGGCATGTTGGACAACACCTGACTATATCAGATACAACCTGATTAGTCCTAGGATGCCAGAAGTGTTTATAAATAAGATCTAATGTTTTATTACGTCCTATATGACCCAAGTTCCAGTGTAATTTCAAAGCTACTAACACTAATAAATTAAATGATAATAACATTTGTTTGTGTTGTTTATTGGTTTGCCGATACAACATATCCTTTTCAATAAAGATTTCCTTACTATAAGGTTTAAATATCTTTAATAAAGATGGCCATGCAGAAACATGATTATTTGATAAGCAACTGCTTCCGCAAACCACGTAGTATTCGAATCAGTGTTTTGTTCAGAGAGTATATCCACATCATTAATGTTATGGTTAGCTAAGTCAATACCATCATAAATGGGAGTTACCTCATTGATGGTGATAATGACTTCATTTAAAGTAGTGTGTACACTTGTTGCTATTGGATTTAAGTAATTATAGTGGATTTCCCCAAGACACTTCAGTCTGCATATGCTGTCAGTGAATTGGAACCCATAAATCATTGGCCTTTCATCATCATAATACACTTCAACTCTGGTTCTAAAGATGTTACAGGAAGAGTCGATAACTTCAGGTATGGGAGCTTGTCCTCCACATTTCATTACTTTAATTCTTTTCCTAATATTTCTCTCCTGAAGGTGATATTTACCTATATTCTTTAGAAGTTCATCAACAACTGCCACACGTATCTCCAGGTGATTATCCATTGCCCCATAAAGGAACAAGGAAAAGCACCTAAAGACCGCGTCACCACCCCCTGGGACTTCAATGAGTTCAAACCCCATGGGTACAAATTCTACGGATGCAGGATTATATTCAGTTGATTCTCCAGCTTCTTGGTGAAGAACTGGAGATCTTGATAAGGCGTCGGCAATTGTATTGGATTTCCCTACAATGTGTCTAATCTCAAAATTATAATCGTTTAGTTCTTCCCATGTACGGGCTACTCGTCCGTCAACCATGCTCATGTTTTGCAGGTAAATCAGAGGTTGGTGGTCAGTGTAAATAACAAATTTCACTCCCTTCAGGAAAGCTTTTAAGGACTTAACTGCCCATCTTAAAGCAGTAAGTTCCTTATCTATGGTACTGTAATTTTTCTGCGGTCCACTGAAAGTAGTAGAAATATAAGCTATAGGTTTTTGAATATCATGTTGTTTTTGTGATAGACAGGCTCCGGCACTTACATTGGACGCATCCACATATAACTCTAATGGTGAAGCTTCTGGGGAATAATCAGGGAATCCTAACATTGTAGGATTGACTAATGCTTTTTTTAGTGTGTCAAAAGCATCCTGACAAGTGTCATTCCAGGTGACAGTTTTTCCCACTGTCTGAGAGGATAGGGGTTGTGATATCTGAGAACAATTTGGGATGTGTCGACGGTAAAAATTAACCATACCCAGAAATTGTCTTAATTGTTTTACTGTTGTGGGTACTGGGAATTCAAGGATTCTTTTCCTTCCTTTTCCAGATATTCTATGTCCTAGAAACTCTACTTCCTACAAATTCGAGTCTTTTTAGGTTTTTAAGATTTTTTTCCAAAGGTTCAAAGGTTTTACCTAAGGATAATATCATCAAGGTAAACCATAACCATTCCATTTTCATCATCCATGGCTATTTGATAGTATCCCTTTATAAGATCGATTGTAGTGAACAGAGTATTCCCATGCATGTTGTAGATCATATCAATCAAGTTAGGTAATGGGAAAGAGTCTCCCTTTGTTACACTGTTCAGTTTCCTGTAGTCGATACACAATCGTAATGAACCATCTGGTTTTCTAACAGGAACTACAGGTGCTGAATATGGAGACTTACTTGATTGTATGATACCTCCTTCCAAAAGATCAGCACATTCTTTTTCAATTTCTTGTGCTAATGGGCCCTGGAATCTCCTAACTGGAATCCTGACAGGTTTATCTGTTTCCAACTCAATGGTATGTGTTATGTTTTGGGCTAATCCCACATCATTTTCCCCTGTGCTAAGCACATGTGGGTACTTTAACAAAACTGAAATTAATTTGTCTTGTTGGTCAGTGGATACCGACAGAGTACCAATTCCAAATTCGACTTTTACCCTTTCTGCATTCCAATAGTCTTTTGGATCTGTGAATGTAATGTCAGGTGTTTCCTGATTTATGTTAATTTCTAAATCCTTACTCCTAACATTAGTAATTTTTCCTATCAAAGTCTGTTTCCTGACACACTGTTCCTTATTTGAAGAATTTAGAACAGCAACTATATTTTCATTTAAACTGACATCTAAGACACCAGGAATGAACTGCAAACCTGAATGGTTTTCTCCTAAAAATTCTGCTAAGTGGTATTTCTCTTTATATTGTTTTAGATCAGGTATTTCTATGGCTAACATTTTACAAGTGTTGGGAGGAATGATCGTGGTTTCTGGTATTATACAATTGTAAAAGGGAATAGTTAGGCTGATATCCTTTCCGACGCTGGTTAGGTTATCCTGTGTTCTATGTAAAAGTTCACGATATGTCATGTCTGGTAACAATTTATTGTCCTTAAGAGCTACTGCTCCCAGGATCACACTATGTGTCATGTATTCTATGGGTACTAAGAAAAATTTAATGGGTTTCTGTGGTGAAACCACTATCAAAAACTAAGGGAACTTCTATAAAAAATTTGATAGGGATAGCTTCTTTTCTCCCAAAACCTCGAATGGCAGTAACTTCTGTGGAGGGTTTAAGCTCTACTGGGGATAAGTGTGGTAACACTCCCTCATTTAAAAGGCTTACACCGGCACCAGTATCAACCATCGAATCTACAAAGTTGTTACCTGCATCTAAGGATACATCTAAGGATCTACATCCGCTTGGATAGGATTGCAATTCACCTCGGTGGTTTTATTGTCATTATCTGGAAAATCTGTTTCATGTGGAAATTCACCTAATCCATACAATGTGGTGTTTTTAACTATAGGAGGATCCAAAATTTTATATTCCTCCACAGTGAGATTACTCACTGCGGAGGTGATCAGTTTTCCGAATCTCCTAAACATTTGCCTTCATAATGTGAATCTCCACACATGTTACAATGTTCTATGTATTTTGTTTTTGGTTTCGCACCAGTAGCTACCCAGGGATCTTGAGACAAAGTACTATTTTCAAACGTACGGCTATTTGACCGTATACGCTGAGGTAAGGGAGTATTATTCTTTCCTTGAGGAGGACTATTATTATTGACAGGAAGGTTTATAAAACTATTCTCCCTAGGTGAATTATGAGGATTTTTATTAGATTGGGTGGATCTCCTGGAATTACAATTAATTCCAAGATGATCCCCTTGGCAAAAAGGACATTCAAAGGGATGATTTTCTATTATTATTATTACCCCTGGGAGGTGAATTGTTTTTTGTGTAATGCCAACAATCATTTCGAATGTGTCCCTTGGTCTTGCAGTAACTACAAATACCAAGGGCCTTATAACACTCGTCAACAGTGTGGCCAGTTCGTCCACAATATGTGCATGATTTGTGCATTGTCTTTGGTGTAGTCGTATTTGGTCGTTGTTTCAGTGTTGCTGACTCTTCTATTGATTTTTGATACCTTGGTCGTTCAACTCTAGGATGTGATGACCCTTTCAAGATCTCACTCCATGTGGCTTGCGGCATTACAGTATCTATTTGTATAACTTCTATATTATCCCTGGATAGATTAACAGAAGATTCTTTTTTCTCTATAGTTTCAATGTTCTTCCAGGGATGAAATTCGCGGTCATAAGAATCAGCCAAAAGAACCAATTTATCCCAAGGGACCCTCGTCTGGGTACACATTTCATTTTGAATAATAAATTCTCTGATCTTGTTTTGAACATTATAGGGTAGACTGAGAATGAAAGCAGTACGCAGAGACTCATGCTCTTTCATATTTACACCTGGGAAAGCTTGTTCAGCCAGTTGTTCAAGTCGCAAGGCAAACAAGTGAACATCTTCACCAGTTTGCCTTTTAGCAGAGTGATAGGCCCTGAGTTTATTTTCATTTCTTTTTTTCTCTTCCTGGAGATACCATTTTATTAATATCCCCTTAGCTATATTGTAGTCAGTTACATTCTTTATAATTTCATTATAAAGTCTTAGAAATTTACCTGACAGATACTTTTCCAATAACCTGAGCCATTGGTCAGGGCTTTGGGGATACTTTTTCATACAATATTTTTCAAAGTATTCTAGAAATTTATGGAGGTCATGTTCCTTCTCGTAACTGAATACTTTTGGCTCCAGGATTTTTGTTTTTTGGGAATTATTTACCAAGATAGTGAGAAGAGAAACAGTCTGGGTAAGTAACGACATTTGCTGTTGGATGATGTCGAACTGATTGGGAGTAAAAATATTACTTCCACTGTTTTGGTTCCTCTGTTGTCCAATGTTAGTTTCTGGTATTGGAGGTCGGAATATGGTATTTGGTGTTGGTGCTCGGAATGTCGTGAATGGTCTAGCATATACGGATGTCACTGGAGTTGGGGTGGTAGCAGTTTGCATGTATTTAGCTGGTGTAGTGGTTGTAGGAACAGTAATCTCCAATGTAGTCACCCTGGAAAAGATGGGAACATTTCCCACAGTGGTAACAGGAATCACATTATTTTCCAAGGAAATTAAAGGAAGTTCACTAGGATAATCCTCAACTCTTTCCACATTTTCCTCACTCTTAGTTAATGAAACTACCTGCTCTTTGTCTCTACTATCTGGAGAGTCTCTTGCTTCCTCCAATTGTTTATTTAAGGATGCCATTTGTGTATTTAAATTATTCATTATTTGTTGTACTGCCTCCGCAGAGACAACATTTTCTGTACCCCCACTCAGATCAATTCCAGAAGCTATCCATTCATTATTTTGTTGGCCCTGGTCCAAAGAATCCAGGTAATCATCCATTTCCATATCAGGAATGGAAGTAGACATGGCCATTTTGACTTTCTGAAAGACTTTTTAGGATCACTCGGACTGGAACACAATCTGCAAAACAAAGAATAACCACAGGCATATACCTGTGTACCGAGCAATGTTTTTACTCTGCACACCGGTACATACAATTAATACAAAGAATAATTATATAAAATAAATGGGTTATTTCTTTTGAGGTCTACTTCTATAAGAAATAATAATAAAGGTGGTGAAGAACCCCCTTCCCTTGGTCACTTCGGTGTTTCACGTATTCACACTCACCCCTGACAACCCACTATCAAGCGAGTCCCTGTTCGGGCGCCAATTTATTTTTGTGTATGTTGGGGGGAGACGTTGAGAGTTTGAAAACAAAAGGGTCAGTGTATTTTTTTTAAAGTTGTATAAGCGTAATTGGCGCTCGGCAAGAAACTCGCTATACTACTATACAAAAAGCATTCCCAATCATACAATAAAAATTGTTTTTACACTTACACTTTGAACGATGTGTGAATTCTATTTTCTTGTCGTTTCAAGGCTTCAGTAAGTATTTAATCAGTTAAATGGATATCAGGGTATAAAAAGGACCCGCCCGACAGTCGATTGTATGTTTAAAGGCGGAGTGAATCAGCATTCATCCACACCAGTGACCACTGTTATTCCAGCTTCTTATCAACTAAGTTTTTCTTCAAACACGGTAAGAAATGAACTATACTTTCTATTTTATCTTTTTAATTTACAAATTATCATTTAAATGCTATAATTAAATATTTTTCTCTTAATTTATATAAATCTCACTCAATACCTCCTATCAATGTTTTCAGACAAACAATTTTTACTGAAAATTGTGCGCCCAGCAATTTCAAAGATAAGAAGATCAAGACTATGGAAGGAGAAAGGAGGAAGTGGTTAGTGAAGGACACTACTAATTATGATATATATAGTTCTGTAAAGGCTTAACTTAATTGGCAATAAGGGGATTTTAGTTCCACCTTAAAGTCCACTCTCTGATTGGCAAGTTTTGAGTTTCTGGGACAATTTTTCAACAAACCATTAGTATAAACTTCAATTATCAATAAACAAGTCCACAATTTAAACCCTATAATTAAAATATAAGAAAAAGAACATTAACATACAAAAATTAACACTTTAATATTTCATATTAACTTTCCACTTTTCCTATATATAATTATGAACACACAAGTACCTTATGAAGTTGCATATCTAGTTGCAATAAGGGTTTATAGAATTTTGTTTGGTCACACTTCAATGATAACTTTCGAATCTAAAACATTAAAGATGCATTAATGACAATTATACCAAGTAGGAACATTAGTTGTTCTATCATATGTATATATTACTATATAATTTGTACACTACCTTCACTGTAAATAATATTAAACACACCTTCCGGTAAGTACAAAGTTTGTTTTTCAGACACTGCGTTCACTATCGTTTTCAGATTTCAAGAAATGTTTTTGGTAAGGATACGGTGCAATTATGAATAATGTTATAATGATTAATATGATACAAAACATATATAATTAGGTTTTAACTTTCAAAATCACTTCTGCAATAAGAAACACATTTTAGTAGTCTGTGTTATATAATAAAAATATTAACTGAACAAAAAAAAATGTATTTAAATAAAGATACACCAGCAAGAAAGGAGGCTAAGACTCAATCGGGTCTTCTCCTCTCAATCCTGCTGCAATCAGTCCTCTCCTTATCACACATCCTCACCTCAAGAGAGCCTTTTTAACCTTAAAGGCTCGTGAGATGTTTGGTAAAACGGTCGAAATACAAAATAACCAATTTACTTGGTTTAATAAAAAGATCTTCACGATGAAATCGGTATTTGACAACTATTATAATGACAAGAACCAGACCAACCCTCATCATCAATTCTGGATGGGAAGATCAGATAGATTGGATGCTTTGGATATGTGTTATGATGGTCTACATTACAAAGAAACCGCCTTTGAAGAAATGTTCGCCATCTTGAGTCTAACCAACTTTAACCGAAGGGCTCAAGAACCTAGACCAGCTACAACCAACATCCCAACAACCACTACCACAACATCAGTGATTGTTGAGGAAGTAGAGTCTATCCCTGGACCTTCGGGTATTCAAGGACGAATTGAATATCGTCCACATCAACCAAGGACGGTACCCTCTACCAAGAAAGAGGCGAACCAAAGGTAAATCGGAGACCCGAGTTTTTTATTCTCGGGCGTTCGTGGGTTCCAAGGACTTGGACGAACAACCTTCAACTTCTTCCAAATCAGAACAACTACCTGACGTATCAAAGACAACTAAAAAGAAGGATTCTTCAACGACTTGTCCAATAAAAACTTCCAAATCGAAGAAGAGTTGTCCAGCAAAAACTCTTCCACCGACGTCAACAGCAACATCGAGTAACGCTAAACCAAAAGTTAAGCGACTGCAAACTCGCTATAATCAGAGATGAAAGATGTTGCGTCGGCTTGCTCAGCAAAAGGGATCTTCTAAAAGTTCAACGTGTCTTAAATCCCCAACAACAAGGTCAACTATAATTCCAGAACTTACCACTTTCGCTACGTTTCATATATCCCAGGTTTGGAAGTTTGTGAAAGATAAGGGTATCTCGAAAGAGGTTCTTTGCCTTCTTTGTCTTTAAGGAAAGTTGGTCAGTCTCTGTCACTGAGACCAACTTTGGTAAGGGGGTGTAAGTATGTTATCACATATACTAATTCCTGTTAATTTTTCAGAGGTGAGGTCACGATGAGAAGAGACGCTGGTGAAGAAGATGCGTAACTACAACCACAAAACACAGATGGGTGCTATTCTTTTTTTCTTTTGTTTATAGTTGTCTAACTTATTCTCTTTGTATTTCTTTAGGTTAATTTTGATTTACTTGGAAATTTAAATAAAGTAATGATATTGAGTATATAATAGTATAAACCACATTTAACATTTACTCAAACAAACAATTATTAAATAACTGTAAAATATTATTGGACTTACGTCTACAATACATCAACATAATAAAAACTTACCTTGGTATTGGAACCTATCATCACAGGTCATACCGTAAGTTCCTCCTTATATTTTTTATTTAAATTTTTTTTATAAAATCCATAATTTGTAAATACAATATTCATTGTATTTTTCAGTTCCAACCTGGGAACTAATACATAACGTTTTCGTGAGTCATCGTACGGATAGATCGTTCTTGCACATTAAACAGTCTGCAAGGATTTCGTTTATCACGTTCCCCAATAAAATCATTGCCCTTCGTTCGTCGTTGCATAGTCTGTTCTGTTCAGTTATCATTTCCTTTCCTGATTCCGGTAAACCATTTTCATTCTTTTTTCCTGTACAAATTCTTTACCTCAATAAAGAAATGTTTTTCTTGCGGTTTCTTTATCCCTTCGTGTTGCCATATTCTCGCTGCAACCGTTCTTCATCGTGATCCTGAAGGCCCTTGCCACGGGCTTGAGAAGTTTTGATCGTTTACGTCAGAGAGCGTCTTCACATCGTCAACATCGTCCTTACGAAAAAAAGAAGTGGACGATACCGCCAACTCAATACATTGTGAGTAAAAATAAATATTAAGAACTAATTGCATACACCATAGCTTTGACAAGTTGCTTATTTAAGGTGTTGAAAAGAATGATTCTTAAACGATTGTTGACTTACCTACATGATTATTCTATATGATGAAAATGTTATAAATAAAAATCAGAGAGGGTTTCAGAAAAATTTCTCAACAATGGATAATCTTATTAGATTAGAGGGAGATATTAGAGAAACATTTATAAGAGATGAATACTTAACTACTATATTTTTGGATATAGAAAAGGCATATGACAAAACATGGATATATGGAATTTTCTTAAAACTACACAATATTAGATTGAGAGGCAATCTCCAATATTTATTGAGAATTTTTTAACAAAAAGAAAGATAGAAGTAATTGTGGAGGATAAATATTCTGAAGTATTTGAAGTGGAGTGTGGAATTCCTCAGGGCAGTGTGTTATGTCCTGTTTTATTTCCGCTATTTATAAATGATATATTGGATACAAAACCTCAAATAGTGCAATTCTCTATATATGCTGATGATGTGGCTATGTGGTTTCATCATAAAAATCAAAAAACATCTAATGTGGTAATGCAGCATACTTTGAATGACATATCAAACTGGTCTAGGAGATGGGGAGTAACTTTCTCAGCAACAAAGTCTGTAGCAATGGTATTTACACACAAGTGGATGGAAATGTAGTCCTAAATCTAAATAATCAATATATACAGTTTAAAAATAATCATTAATTTTAAGGTTTAATCTTTGATAGAAGGTTAACATGGAGAGCACATATTAATCAAATCAAATCAAGATGTGAGAAAGTAATACCTCTTCTAAAATATATCAGGGGTAAAAAGTATGGATGTTGAAAGGGGAAGTTATAGACAAGAGTGAGTGGGAAAGCATTCGAGCTTTCACCTCCCCATCTTTGTCTGACAAACATAGATAAAATTATATTTTTGTTTGTATAGTTAAAATATTTATGATTTGGAATGTTACTACATATTAGTATTTTTCAGAAGTTGAGATATAATAAGAGTAAATTATAATTATTAAGACAATTCCTTAAAATATTTCCTAATTGTGAGAAATTGTTCTTTGTGAAACCCAACTCAAGAATACCTCTATTGAAGATCTGATAAGAAGTAATATCTGTAAAAGAAGGTATAGTAAAATAAAGTAACAATGTATGGAAAACTATATAAAAATTTGGTGATAGGAAGTGTATATGTATTGGTAAAACTAAATTTGATATTCTTAATAGAGCATACAGTGTAGAGGATAAAACATTGTGTGAAAAACAATTTACAACCCTTCACTATAAGAAGCCATAGACGTTATTATTGTGTCACAAGGTACTATAAAATTTCTAAAGTAAAAATAAAAGTGAAAATATAATAATGAAAACTAAAGTGTTAGTGATAAATTTAGGGTGATACAGAGTTAAAAAAAATTTTTATTACCTGAATGTTTGAATCCAGATTTCTTTTTATTCTTTCCTGCCCTATACCATCTCACCTACCGGACAATAAAGTATAACCTAATTACACACTATAGCCCCAGGACAACTATATCACTAAGCGCTCAGAGACACAGCTACCTAGACACTACAACAAGAGAAAAGGCCCACTTTTTGCCAATATGAAATGAATAGGCAATTTCGTCTTCTTCTTTCTTCTAAATAAAATAATTCTTTTTTCCTTAGAGTTGTTCAACTCTATATGTTCGACTAATTATAAAATACTAATTATACCTTTCTTTATATAAATATATAAATTTTCTTAAGGGGAGAATATATGACCCTTTCTTTTATTCCTTTTTACTTTAACCTATTTATTACACCTAGACAACTGAAACAAAGATATAATACATGAAATATATTTAATAACATCTAATCTCCTTCTACTTCCAAATCACACCGTCCAAACCCAATCCAGTGATTCTCTTCTCTCTTCTTCTTCTTCTCTTTTTTTACCCTATAAAATATACAATCTTATATCTTTCTCTCTCCTCCTCTCTTCCCCTCTACATACTCTTTAATCAAATTACTATCAACTCTACCTTTCGTAAATACATCAGCTATTTGACATTTTGTAGTTACCCATTCTACTCCTTCAATCTTCTCCATCTCTAAGACCCATTTTATCCATGCTAAATCTATCCTTAGGTTTTTGCTTAATACTTTAGTTTCAGAGTATATGGCAGTTTTTAGTGTTTTGCTATCTGTATACACCTTTACTTTTAATCTATCGCCTCCCATCATTTCCAACCAACATTCACTTAAAAAAATACCTGCCTCAATACCTTCTATCAGACCTATAGCTTCAGCCTCAATTGTGGATCTTGCTACTCTCCTGACACATTTCGATTTCCATACAATCGGGCTTCTATTACCTTCATTATCCTTCAATGCTACTATATAGCCTATCTGGGGACTTTCATCGATACTGTTCCCATATGATGCATCTGTAAAAACTTCTATTTCTACTTTGTCTTTTAGTTTACCTAACAAAACACCTACTCTCATATTTTTTGCTCTTTTTAGTATGTTTATCACCTTTCTCATTTCCTCTACTTTACCTCCACGAAAGTACCTACTCCTTTCACTTACATAATAAGATAGATCTGGTCTTGTCTGACAGCTGATCCAATTCATTTGACCTACCAATGATCTATATAGAGTTAATTCTTTTCCTTCCATTTCTCTGTTTCCAAAGAAATCTCTACTTTCAGGTATATTTATATCGTCGATGTATTTGTTCTGTTCTAACCAAACACCTTCCTCTCTTTCTTCTATATTTATCCCAATATACTTAAATTCAGACACTTCCTCCGTTCCTATCTTTAATCTGCTTTTAATGCCTGTAATGATATTCTCAAAAAACTCTTTGTTGCCTCCAAAACAAAAATCATCAACATGAGTGCACATGATACCTATCATTTTTCCTTCTTTTTTCCAAACAAATAATGCTGGTTCTAACTTACTCTTCACACCCACCAACTCAGTTATAATCTTTACCACTTTATCAAACCATACCCTTGCTGCATCCTTTAACCCATACACTGTCTTCTTTAACTCCCATAGTCCTTTCTCCTTAGCCTCTCTGGGAGGAATAAACCACAAATTCCTTTTTATTCTGTCTCCCTGTAAATAAGCTGTTTTAATATCAATGGAATTACATTTCCATCCCTTCATTTTCATAAAGTCAGGCACATCCTCAGTACCTCTCCTGAACACGTAGGTGACTCCGTTACCAGCTCCTCTCCTTCCTCCTCAAAACCCCTAGCAACTAATCTTGCTTTACATTTCTCCTCTCCATCCTGAATTTTCTCTGTAATCACCCATCTTAAGGATATTCTCTTTTGTCCTTTATCTTTTACTCTTTTAAAAACATCATTTTCTTCCCAGTTCTCTATTTCACACAATTTTCGCACTTAAAACCCTTTCACTTTGCAGACTATTACCTAGCCATACCTCTTCTTGGTCACTAATTTCCTCTATATCTGTTAAGTCTCTAAAGTCGATCCAACCCTCTTCTCCATTTTCAATATTCTGAACATTAAAACTATCACTCCATTTCTTGCTTGTAGCTTTCCCTGCTCTACTGAGTATTTTAACCTTCACTTTATCCCCACTTTCTCTTTTAGTAGCTTTATACCTTTTTCCAATCTTGACTTTTGCCACCCTTCTTTCCTCAGGTTCCTCATCTGGTTCATCCTCTTCACTATGTTGTTCTTCTTCCTCTTCCTGAATTCTATAATATTCTACTTCTTGTCCTTCATCTTCCTCATTTTCTATGATATTATTCGTTTTTTTTGTTTATCCCCTATTTGATCCACCTTTTCACTAAGGTCGTTATCATCTTCATTCGTTACTACAACACTCTTTCTCATCTTTCTGTTCAATACCCAGCTAACCTTGTAATATGAACTCTAGCAATTTCTCGCAAAGTACCTCAATTTTTTACTATCACCGTCTTCCCATCTCTTCCTATGACTTTAGCAGGGCCTCTCCAATTATTATCTATCTCCCTTTTATAATACACCTCTTCTCCAGGTTCAGCTAATTCTAACTTATGTTCTCTTATTTGACCTTTCATAGCCCTCTTCACCCTATCTTCTGCTTCCTGTTTCACATGAGCCTCCTCTCTTGCCTTATGTATTCCTTCTATTGTCTCCCTTAATTGTTCACTTTCGTTACCAACTACCCCCATACTTCTTTCTTCTTCATCCGTATTATTTGGCAACTTTCCATTCCTACCAAATACCAATTGATTAGGGGTGTATCCTCCTTTATCCAGTAACCAATTTTTAGCTCCAACTGACCAAAGTAAACACGTTTCCTTATTACACCCTTTCTTCTTTCATCTTTCTCATAGAATCCTTTAACAGCCCCACCATCTTTTCACACCTCCCATTACTCCATGGACTCTCAGCTGCTGTTGCCAATTGCTTTATACTAAATCTCTCACACAGTAGTTTCATATCCTCATTCTGAAATTCAAGACCATTGTCGCTTATAATCCTTTCTGGGGCACCAAATATACTAATCCATCTTTCCAGAATCTTACCTACTATCTCCTTTGGCTCTTTATTCTTTACCCAGCTTGCTTGACAATACCCTGTTCCTAAATCCAACATCACCAAAAATTTATTTCCTTCCAATTCACCTAAATCCATGGCTACAGTTTCATTAAATCTTTTTGCTAGTGACAACCCAACTGTGGGTCTGCTAGGAGTTTTTTTATATCTTATACATACCTCACAATTATCACTCAATTCCCCTATATCCTTCTTAATATCCCTCAGAGTTATCATCTTCCATTTCATCTCTATACGCATCCTTAATCAAGTCTCCTAATCTTTCTTTGCTAGGATGCCCGAACTGTACATGCAGTCATTTTAGTATCTTTTCCTTTCCTGTTTCTCTTCTAAACTATTTTTCACATTACCCTCCCACCATATTTCCTTCTTTATACCTTTTCTTAGACTAATCCTTAAATGACCTCTTTCATCAACTCTTAGAGGAACCCTTACATTCTTAAATACCCCTATCGTCATCTCATAGCTATTCAAGTTAATACATGCTCCCATTTTTCTTAATGATTCCCTCCCTAACAACCATGGTATATCCCCTTGTACCACATCTGTGATTAAATAAAAATCCCATCGAAAAAATGAACATGGTATTCTAATTCTTTTAACAGCTTTATATTTAGATTCCATAAAAACATAATTCCCCTCTATCACTTTCATTGATTTCCTCACCTCCTCTCTTTCCTTCCAAGACTTACTACCCAATACATGGCCTAGTCACTTCTCCCCTATGACGTTGGCACTACAACCCGTATCGACAATTGGCCATATGTTCCCATATTCGTTCCACTCTTCCTTTCCTTCCTTTTGTCCAATGAATGCTCTTTGACTTCCTACCTCTTGGTTTATTTTCTCAAAGAATCTTCCTCTTCCTCTTCCGAAACCACCCAATACAATTCCTCTTTGTCCTTTTTCTTTATAACCAATCTGATTACTTCTACCTTCACTTCCTTCCTGTTTTCTCCATTTTCCTTTCACAGGACACCATGCTGCAAAATGGTATTCAGATCTGCAAACAATACTTTTCATAACTTGTCCATATGCATTTTTAGGATTTAATCTTTTTTGTTCTTTTTACTCATTCCTACTAGTCCCTAAGTCCTGATCTTGTAACAACCATTCTTTTGTTTCCTTCCTTCCTATTCCTTCACAAATGTTGAGTAATCCATTTTTAAATTCCTCAAACACCCAATCACCTTTTCCATAATATGCCAATACCATCTGTCTCTGATTTTCTCCTATATTTGCCCCTTCTAGTAAGTGAACACATCTCATATCCTCACCTAGGTCTACCTTTCCAGCCTTTTACAATTATCCTCAACCATTTCATATCTTGCGACATAATCTCTTATTGATTCGTTTATTTTTCTACCTATTTTGAAAAATTCTAAAATCTTATCATATCGATCTCTATTCTTCTCCTTTCTTCTGCAATCGACGTTGATGCTCACACTATCCTCCACTGTGTGCTTATATATTGGTTCAACTCATAGATATTATACAGAGTTCATTAAAAAGTGAAAGTGAAGTTCCAGGCCGGATTTCATAACAAGCCTCCAAGATTTTAAGATTAAGCTAAGCAATAATTATTCCCTTGTAGGTTCTCTTCTTAGAACTTTACATTTACTAACCACTTCCACTTCCTGTAGTCTTAGTCATCTTTGTATCAGAGTCTGGGGCTTGGGTTGTGGTTGTCCCTTAAAATTAGGATTACGGATTGAGGGTGGGTTATACCAGTAATATTGTAAAAGTTAAAATTAATAATATAAATTATCATTAAGTAATCGTAATAAATACTCTAAATAATTGCTTGCTTAAATCACCTGTGTCTGAAGATCTAAGTGTGCGTATCTCCCAGATACTTTTACTTCTTATTAAGTCGTGGTTCAAGGATGAAAAATTAGGTGTTCACCTCCTCTCTTGTGAGTCAATCAAGTCTCTTTTGATCCTGATTGTTCATCAGTTCCACCTCAACTGCTGAGAGTGCTTTGTGTATTTTTGAAGGGCAAAGGATTTTGTTATCCGATATACCCTCAAAATGTAAGTGCCCATTTATTGTCTGCTTGGTATTTTGTAGTTAGAATACAAGTAGGGTAAGTGTAGTCCTTGAGTTGAGTGTCGGTTATATGCAGACAAATACACAATTTATATCCCCTGGCCTTGGTGGTTATCTAAGGCTCTTTCTCTCCCCAACAATGTGATAGAAAGTTATTGTTATACTTATATAGAACATAAATAAGAACAAAAATTGATTATGGTTGTTTTATTTACAATACTCTTTCTCAAGAATTATCTCAAATACTCAATAGAATACAGTATCAGTCCATCAGGATAACCATTGGTGCACTAAAGAGTAGTATTGTGGAGCATCTGGAGGTTGAAGCATATATTATGCCATTGCATATAAGGAATATGTTGGGGCTAAGATATATTCTGAGTAGATTGTCAAAAATTGAACTTCCTGTTCGATTGTTGTATGAAGAATTTTTTCATTATAATTTTTATGAGCAGAGAGGCCTACCACTGCCTTGTATTGGTAGATTGAAAAGTCTAATTGAAGAATCCCATTTACCATTGGATAAATTATGCAACATTTTCATATTTTTGACAAAAGCAAA
Organism: Armadillidium nasatum; assembly: GCA_009176605.1. Classification (NCBI taxonomy): domain Eukaryota; kingdom Metazoa; phylum Arthropoda; class Malacostraca; order Isopoda; family Armadillidiidae; genus Armadillidium; species Armadillidium nasatum. Next base: position 42,903 of record SEYY01014436.1, on the reverse strand, counting down.
GAATGTTGTTGTTGATTTGGGTCTTCTTAAATGGTAAAAAAAAAATACTAAAGTGAGCATATTCAAAAAATTATTTCAAGAAAAAATTGATGCATTGAAAGATAGTAAATATCATATATATATATATATATATATATATATATATATATATATATATATATATATTATATATATATATATATATATATATATATATATATTGTAATAAAATTTTGACTTGTGGGAAAATAGATGATTTCAGGGGTTATAGAGGATCTAATATGATCTTGTAAAAGTAGACCCTGCAAATCTGGACCTAAAATAAAAACCAGATTGAAGTCTCAATGACTTCCTACCAATTCTAAAATCCCTGTTCATAAAATTAATTTATTAAACAAAAAAAATACAAATGAAATAGATATCGCGTACCAGATCTTCAATTCCGGAGAAGGAATTAACATAGAAATATCGATTGAATTCTTCCTGTTCAAGTACCTTCAATATTCTTAATGATGTTATAAAAGCGAGAAAGAAGATTGGAGAAAAGCTCTCAAAATTTCACAACACGCAACAGTTTTCATGCAAAGAAAAGAAACAATTCATTAGAGACCATACAATTTGTCCACGCATGCAAGCGAAAGTATAAGAGGAACTATAATAGTTATAATAGTTACCTTGTGTACTGTACAGGATGAGACTCCTCTAGTAAACCTTACACTTACATGTGGGAAAAAGAATAAGCAAGCAAAGGATGAATAATAGTTAATAAACAAATCTCATTACATTAGAAATAAAGCAGTTTTTATTATTTGCGTTTTTTAAAGTTATATTTTTATATTTATGTTTACCTAAAATATAATAATCCTTTCCACTAATACACTGCCCACTCAATGCGCAAACAACAAAAAAAAAATCACTTTCACTCTCATATATATATATATATATATATATATATATATATATATATATATATATATATATATATATATATATATATATATATATATATATATATATATATATATATATATATATATATATAAATTAAATAAACACTATGACTATTATGTATATTTAAGCAACCTTAATACTAAATGCTTTTTCTTTTTTTTTATTAAAAAAACAATTCTTTTATCTTTCCATTATAAAATATAAAAAATATATATATATATCCAATATTATTAAGCAAGGATCTAATTATGGGAAGATCCTAACCTGCATGTTCTTTGGTGCAAATTTTATTCTTTTGAGATCAAATTATTATTCCTGCTATCTCCTGTCTTGGCAAAGAGATAATAAGTTATACTGTCTGGAGTCAACAATTTAGGCTCAACTTAGTAATAAAAGAACTCCAAGAATTTTGGATATGCTTCAAAATAAGGACAAAATGGTCCACACAACAAAAATTGAGCCCACAATGATAATGGAATAAATGAATGGGCCTCCAAAACAGGAAAAAAATTCCTGTAGCACAAATAAGGGTCTCGGCTCTGGAGGAGGTTCCTGAACCCGGACCTAAAATATTTAATAATTAAAATTTTCAGACTTAAGGTCTTTAAGAGATTTACCTATTCTATATGAAGTTATTAAAATACTATCTCATGATATTAACATTAAAATTTTAATAATTACTATTTGCATACCTCACACAAGGTTGAGGTCAGTCCTGTCAACAAATATGGTCGTTGAAACTATAGTCCAGAAAACAGAGATGCTTTTCCTAAACAAATGAGCAATTATAGCCAATGCAATAGATATAAAAGTTGTGACATTCCAAAAGGGAACAAATTAATTTGGCCTACCTGGAATTTTCCTTGCTTTGATCTTTAATAACTAATAGTTTGAAATAAATAATTTGTGAAAAACAACCAACAAACATATAACACTTAAAGTTCAGTACTTTTACTTGTGCTATTTAATAACACTAAGAAATCATCAAATTAACACAAATTCTGTAAATGAAAGAAACACTTTTGATAATAGATATGTAAAACTCTACACACACATGTATGTACACAAAGTGCAACCATACAAAAGAATATAAAAATTAAAATGAACAAAAATAGGAATTTCCCTACATAACCCCCCCACTCATCATGACTTTGACGGGGAAGGTAAAGAAGAAAGAAAAGAAACTAAATATAATGTAACTTATTCTAAGGAAAAATATATAGAAAAGTATTTGACCATAGTGTCAAATTCTGTCTTACTTAAGTTAGGTGTGTTAAGATGAGTTATACCCATCATATAAGCTGCAAAAATATTAAATTGACCTTGAATAAGGTCAATTTGCTCTAGTGTCATTCGTTGAATTGGGTGTGGCAAGGCAATAGATGTCTGGAGCTTCTTTGAGCTAGTAATTGGAGAAGGAGAAGAACAACACTTCTTATAAGTCCAAGTGGGGTGTGCGCTTACATGTCTATGGGAATTTGAAATCCCAGAAGAAGTGCTAGGTAAATTTTCCTCTGATCCCGACAAAGAGGGAGGAGAATTATGGAAAGACTTTGAATGTGAAGCTAGCTGAGAAAAACGAAAACGTCAGTCATATGTGTCTTTTTTATGATCCCCAGAAATCCGTTCACGAGGTATTAGTTTGAGTCTTGGCGTCCTGTCATGTATTGTCCTGGTAGTCGTTAATAAATCTTGAAGAGGTAAATGATTTGAAGAATCCTTTTCTTCAAAAATAGCATGATTATGAATCAATTTCCAGAATGCCTCCATAAAATCGTTTCTTGGGTGTATCCCATCTATGAGTGGTCCTGTATGTCCCAAAGAATACACATCAGTAGTAGGAGCAATCAAGTTTTCATAATTACGTTTACTAGATTTGCTCATAAGATGTAATACCTCTGAAAGGGCTATTGTGTGTTTTCTGGACCACTTTATGGTCGGTGAATTTCATTAACTCTTGATAAACAATATAGGTATCCTCATTCACTTCTTTAGCAGCAGTTCGGGGTAATGAATGGTACCAATTTTGAACATCAACTGGAGCAAAGTCGATGTTACGACTGACATTGTAATAATAGAGATCGGGTAAGGTTGGGATCATTATATATAGTTTAGCTGTAGGACAAGTCTTTTTAATCTGAAACAGCATTTTATTAATGGTAGGAAGAGACTCTTCAGCTCTATAATTAGTATTAGGAAAAGTTACACAATATTCTCTTGTAGGTTTATGAGTTTTGGACTGAGATGTATATCGAAGTTGATAATAAGCTTGGCGGAATATGGAAAAGGTTAATATATGAGTCGTTTCAGGCCTAAGCTCTCTTTCCAGTGACATGGGAAGATCTTCAAACTTTGGGAAATGTATATGTTTGAACTTTATCCTATGATTATCAGGATTATGCCTAGCTTGATCATAATAATCCTCTAAATAGGATATCCAAGAATGTCCTATAAACAATATCTGAAAAGAAAAATAGATAAATTATAGCTTTTAAGGTTTCTAACGCAATAATTAGATTTAAATACCTTCTTAATGAAATGCATTATTTTTCTGGAAAAACAGATTGTACTGTAGTAACAGTTATGGTTGGAGTGGTAGTTTCAAGAAAAGTATGTGGAGGTATATGTAATTGTGCGCTTTTTTCTCTAAAGAGTTTTAAGGATCGTTGTCGCCTTTCCAAAACTGAATCCTGAACCAAAGGTAAGTCAGGTGAAACAAAGTTTCCTTTGTCTTGTTCTCTGAGCTATTGTATCCGTTTCTTTATTATCTAATGATATTGGTCCACAAGGGTAATTGGGAGTAGTTATTGGGGTTATAATTCCTTCAATTTCAACAGAAGGTGCCCAATGTACATTCTTTTATTTAGAAATAACTGGTGTTGGGATACTGTGTATATATTCCTTGCTCATCAAAGGACTGTAAAAAATCCTGTATAACATGAATATCAGTGTTAATTGTAGGAGAAACTGGGGAAGATCTAGTTACTTCTATAGGGTGCTTTTGAAGGAAAAAGTCATCCAATAATGAAGTTATTGGTGAACTGACTAAGTTATTAGTGGTGACATTATTAGGAATAGAAAGTTTGAGAATCTTCTAAATTGAATACTATGTTTTCGGACGATAAGCCTTCGGAAACATCTTCTAACAGGTTGTAAATCTGTAGTAATTAACTGATTTGTAATGGTTAAGAGGGGTGTATGAAATGATAGAAGATTGTTGTGGAGAAACTGGTGATAACATGACTTGAGTATTCAAATTAACAGGGAGAAAAATTAGAGAGATAGTAGGAGAATTAGAAGCATTTGTAAGAGAAAATAAATCAGGAGTAGGAGAAAAATTAGTGGAAGGAGAAGCAAATAACTCATTTAAATGGAAAGAAAATGATTCATTAACAGAATTGGGTGTTATTATTGATTGTGGCAATTGGGTGACTGGAGATGTATGTATTTTATTAATGATTTGTAAGCTTTTATGTAATTGAGATAAAAGTTGTTGTGATAGAGAATTTATTTGATCAGTTATCGTCAAATCTGACAAAATCGTCATCTGAATCTATAGTTTCATCTAGAGAACCAATTGGGGGTGTCATCTACTACATCCTTTTCTATAACTTCAGGTAAAAATAAGAGGTGGAGGTACTAAACGTTCAAGTGGATTATCATCAATTAGAGTTGTTTTTGTTAAACATTTATGGGATAAGGGGATGGTTTTTAAGGTACTCGGGTGGATTATACCATTTCTTCAATTGCTTGTGATGTACTTTATATAATCTTTGAGTTTATTTAGACTGTACTATGTACGTTACATTATTATTATTTACTTTGATTATTGTTAATGGTCCTTGATAGCGATCCTTGAATTTGTTACTAGTACGATCTCCAGGCAATTGTAATTTTAAAGCTACCTTCTTGGCCGATTGAAAAGGATTTATAGTTGGTATTTCCTTCATCCCAATATTCATTAAATCGGGTCCAAGGAAGGTTTGGACGGGTATCATGAGCTTCGGAGAATATTATTTCAGCTGGAGAACGTTTTGTTTCTGAATGGATGGTGTTATTATAAATGAGAGCTACTGAAGACAATTGAATGTCCCAGTTTGATGGATCTCGTAATGTACCACGGAGATATTGAATTAAAGTTCGATTGACTCTTTCTGCGATTCCATTAGAAGATGGGTTATAGGGGTTGTATAAATATGTTTAATATTATGGAGTATTAAGAGTTCTTCAAATTCAGGACCTCTAAATTCACGTGCATTATCTGATAATAAGTCTGGAGGGTATTAATGGCAAAGTAAGGGTAAAATATTTCTTAGGGCAGCTGTTACTAAGGAAGTATGTTTTGATCTAAGGGGGACTTGTGGCTATCCATTTACTATAGTGATCAATTAAAACAAAAATGTAACTATTTCCTTTAGATGACTTTGGCAATTGTAATAGATCTACAGCTACTAACTCAAAGGGAAATCTAGTGTTAATCTTTAACATCGGAGGGGCATGATAGATATTAGAAACTTTTCCTAGTTGACAATGGTGGCAAGTCATTGAAATGTCTTTACAAATCATTCTTAACTTTGGATGCCAAATAATCCAATCTAAAAGTGCATATAACTTATTTTGACCTATATGGGCAAATTCATGGTGATTAATATAGCAACTTGTAACTGCAAAATTAAATGAAACTAAATAATGATAATGATCTTTCCTATTTCTATGAATTAAATAATTATTATATATAGAAATAGAATTTCGAGCATAAGTGAAATTTTTAAGTGGTCCTAAAAAGGGTTGATTTTTGCTAATAGCGTTTTTTAGCCGTTTAAGAATTGGATCATTTAATTGACATTCCATAATATGGGTCATAGTGACTTCTACTGAATCTTTAGGGTTTATTAAAAGAGAGAAATTATTGATTTGAAGAGTTTTTATCGAAACCGAATTACTATTTTCTTCCTTATCAACAGTACCTATTGAGGGAATGGTAAAATTATCTACGAAGGTATCAGTATCTAAATTTTCAGAATCTTCGGGAGTTAATACATGAATGTACTACTACTGGCGCTGATAAAATTGGGAAACTAGATAAAGCATCAATAGCAGTTTGGGGTAATTTTGATTTAGTAGGGGTTAACAAATTATAATGGATACCTCCCATACAAAATAAACAACAAATATCCTTATGATTGGGGTTTCCAAATGTAAAGGATGATCCTTACTATAATAAACTAGTACTCGAACAAGATATATATTTGAGAAAGCTTCAATACTATGAGTAAATGGCAATTGTCCTGGAAATTTAGTTAATTGTAGCTGTTTTAATGTTTGCTTCGTTTCACGTCCTGTAGGTATGTGATACTTTTCACGGTTATCTAACAATTCTTGACAACTTCTTGTCTTATTAACAAATGGAGATCTAATTTTCCATGGAGAAATTGAGAAAAACACTGGAAAAGCGAATCATCCTCCTCCAGGAATTATATTCATTATGAATCCTTCAGGTAATTCTGGTATATAGGTATCCCTATTATGTTGGATTTGCAATTCTATGGAACTCGAGAAAGGATATCAGCAACAATATTTTCTTTTCCAGGCACATAACTGAGCTCATAATCTATGTTGTTCAATTCTTCCTAAGGTTCTGGCTACTCGTTGGTTCACTAGAGGCATATTGTGTAGAAAAAGAAGAGGTTTGTGATCGGTGAAAATAATCACTCGGATCCCGTATAAAAATGGTTTAAGGGATCGTATAGCCCACCTAATGGCGGCTACTTCGCGTTCAGTTGTACTATAGGCTCGTTGAGCTTTTGAAAATACCATAGAAATGTATGCTATAGGTTTTTCTACGTCTTCTTGTATCTGGCTCAAGCATGCACCTGCACCAATACCAGAAGCATCAGTATGGAGGAAAAGAGTGGATTTGCATTTGGAGTTCGGTCTGGATAAGACAATAGAGGTGGAGTGGTTAGTTTTTCTTTAAGACATTCAAAGGCTTGTTGGCATTGATCAGTCCATTGGAAGTTTTTTAGTGAGTTTTAATAAGTCGAAAAGAGGTTTGGCTATTTCGGAACAATGGGGTATGTGAAGAAATTTACTAGTCCCATAAATTGTCTAACTTGTCTAACGGTCTTTGGAACTGGGAAATCTTTTACACCTTTGATGTTCTTTTCTAGTGGAATCATACCTTGGTATGAAATTTGATGTCCCAAAAATTTCACTTCTGTTCTTAGGATGAGTTTTGGAAGGTTTTAATTTGAAACCAGTGTTGATAAATGCTAGAAGACTTCTTCGAAGATAGTAAGATGTTTTTCGAAAGTCTGGCTTATAATGAGGACATCGTCCAAATAGATCATGACTTCTTGCCAAGGTATGTGACATAAAGCTAACCGCATTGCTCGTTGGAAAGTCGCGGGTCCGTTTTTAACGCCGAAAGGCATTCTCATGAATTCCCAATGACCTAAAGGTGTAGAAAAGGCAGTCTTTTCGATACTTGCTTCCTCCATTTTGATTTGGTAATAGTGTAAGCTATTCGCGCAACTTTGAATATTAAAACAGAAGAAAAATATATTACGTTATAGGTAAATCAAATTAAAACAGAAATTTAATACTTTTCACCCACCGTTGGTTAAATCCACTGATGAGGAGGCGGTTCTAGGTGGTCTAGTTGAGTCGTTCCACTCTCCTTGTCGAGGCGAGGTTAGCATAAATTGTTGAGTCTTCAACGAAATGGATGGTTAATGTCGCAATCTGTTTTCTCGAAAAGATGATCTCAGATCTTCTGTGAGTACAGTAGGATTACGCAAAAGAGCAATTGCAACGGGCACACAACAAGAACTTTTTCAGTAGTTCAAGGGTAAAGAAAACATGGAGAATGGATAAAGGTGTTTTATTGGTACCCGATATTAAATGACGATGATGACGGAAATATATGAATGAAATCTTAACAACACGTTTGGAACGTGGAGAGAGAAAGGCTAAGGAAAGAGCTGAACAGATTAGAGCTCTGGTTCGGAACTAACAAAATAAAGTTCTTCCTTATAATGGAGGAATATGAAGGAACATAAGTATATAACTCCTTGATAGTCGTTGAGAAGATGTTGATTGTTGTGGGAGTAGTTCCGGACTCGGAACTGTAATAAATTAAAAATATTATATAGATGTTGTAAGTATATTCGTGTAGGAAAAAGATAAGCGAATACATACGTGAAGCAAGTAGTTAATGTTGCTTCACTTGTTGATATAACGTCAATATCGAGAATGTCAATCCTTCTCTTTACAAGGTTATTTTATCAAAGAGTTTATGATGATAAAAATGTTCAACGTGTAGTTCAAAGTTTATGATGTTAATTTATATGTTTTACTTGTTATTTTATTATTATACAGTTATCTGTAAAAAAAAAAAAAAAACATTTAGATGTAAGACAAAAGAGAGTAAAAACTAAAAATGACTCAGCGTTTTTATGGTAGTGATGTTTCTCTCATCTCCTTCTTGAATTACAATTTGTTTTTCAATTTTTCTCAGAATATAATTTTTGATCTTCATCAGGAATCCCACATGACATCTACCTGTTAAAAATATTAGCATTAGAATTATGCTCACAATAGCCTTTAATGAGGTCTATGGTGGAGAAATATTTCATGCCTTGAAGACTGAATAAGGTGTCAGTTAAGTTTGGTATAGGGAAGGAGTCTCCTTTAGTTACTTCATTTAATTTTCTGTAGTCTATACATAAACGCATAGCTCCGTCAGGTTTTCTTACGGGAACTACGGGTGCTGAGTAGGGAGAATATGATTTTCTGATTATTCCGTCAGCTTCCAATTGTTGACATACTTTTTCTACTTCGTAGAGTATTGGGTATTGTAAGCGTCTCACTGGACAACACACTGGGTCTTCTATAAGTGTGTCTATTGTATGCTTGAGGATTGTAGTGCATCCTACATCGTCGTTTCCTAAGCTTAAAGCAGTAGGATATTTCATTAATAATTGAACAAGTTGTTCTTTTTGGTTTGGCGTGAGAGTGGTGGAATCTAGATCAAATGCTTCATATAATGACTCTGGCATCCATTCAGGGTAAGTGGTTTGGGGTTTTGCGACAGTTCTACTACATTAATAGAAGGAAAAGAAGAGTCTAGTGAGAGAATAGAGAGAGTACCTAGAGAATATCCACGCTTAAGATATATCGTATTATCAGAAAAATTAAAACAATATAAATATATAACCTGATCCGGAGAGTAGTTTAAAACAATGTGATCCATTACAAATTTATTAGAATCATTTGGAGTGAATAATAGAAGTATGTTATAATTGAAAATTAATTGTTCAATAGAGATGGGAATGGTTATGCATTTATTAGGTGGCAGAGAAATATCTTTATCTATTGTCGCAATACCATCTCAGGATTGTAATTTACGGATGTCTTCTGTAACTATTGTAAGATGATTTTTATTTCTTTTTATTAATTGTTTAGTGGATAAGTCAGGTAATAGTTGTTCGTGACTCAAGAAATCATATCCTATGATCAAATCATAATTAGTAACTTGATCATCCACAACTATAAATGGATGTGGCTTCGTTATATATGTTCTGGATAGCTGAACTTGGAATGTTACAATACCATAAATGGGGAATACAGTTCCTCCTATTCCTTGAACACCACTGTAGGTGGTAGAAAATAATGGATACTTTTGGGAGTTTAATAGATTATAAGTTTTGGAAGTTATAAGACTCCCAGCGGCACTGGTGTAGTAGGTCCCCCAAGAAAGGAAGATCATTAAAATTGTAAGTATTTTTTGTTATTGTTGGGAAAGTATTAAAGTAAATTTTTATAAGATTTAAAAAATTATTAAAATTTGTTTTAAAAAAGTTTAGAGCTAGACCTAGACCTAAGATTAAAAAATAAAATATATAAAGTAAAAGATATATTAAGAGTAAATTAAGAAACTGTATCTAAGGTAACCATAGTTTGCATTACATAAGAAATAAATTATAAAGTTAGTATAAGAAATATGATAGGTTAATTTGTTGAATAGAATTAAAGTAAAAATCTAGATTGATTTTCATAAAATAAAAAATAAAAAATTAAGATATTTTACATATAAGCAGGCCTAGATAAGAACATTCAAGATGGTGGAAGTTTAAAATTATTTAAAATTTTGTTTAAAGTTTAAGAAATTAGAAGAAGAAAATGAAGAAAAAAAACCATAGTTAAACAACATTTGAAAGAAACATCTGAGTTCTGATTGGTTGTTGGACTCGCGGAGTAATACGAAAATACTGGGCGCTGATTGGCTGGAATATTCGCAGAAGAATATGGAAATACTGAACTCTGAGTGGTTGAAATATTCGCGGAGTAATATATGCTCATAAAAAGGAAAAGGAAGAATAAAAAAGTTCCAAGCGGGAGACGCCATTGTTTTTGTGCATTCATAGAAGTTACTTGTTTTGAAAAACTTAAGAAATTTTGAAAATTTAAAAGTTAAAAAATAATTGAAAAGTCGTTTAAGTACAGGTGAATTGTTAAAGACATTAAAAAAAAAAGAAAAAACATATATTAGTTTAATAGTAGTGAGTCTTTTGACTTAGGTATATTTTGCTTATTATTACATGGACATTAGACTTATAATTGGAAGAAAATCATTAGATTTTTACTATTGAAAGGAGATCTTTAGATTTTTGGTTTATTGTATGAGTCCTTAGACTTCTTTTTATTATTGAAGGGAGGTCCATAGACTTCTATAATTATAGTTTAAGTTAAGAGAGTTTGGTGTCTGATTTTGTTGAAGAATTGAATATTTATAGTTAATATAACTTAATATTTGTTTCAAGTTGATATTTGATTTAAGACTTTAAATATTTATTGGAAGTTAGCATTTATTTAGTATTAGTTGTGAATTAAGTTTAATTATTAACAGTTAAGAGTTGTTTAAAGATTATATTTATGATATTTCATTTATTTAGTTCTACTTTAATTGAATATTAGCTTTTATATTTAGTATAACTGGATATTTGTTTCAAGACTTTGAATATTTATTGTAAGTTTATTATTTAGTTGTGAATTAAGTTTAATTATTAACAGTTAAGAGTTGTTTAAAGATTATATTTATGATATTTCATTTATTTAGTTTACTTTGAATTGAATATTAGCTTTTATAGTTAGTATAACTGGATATTTGTTTCAAGACTTTGAATATTTATTGAAGGTTTAGTATTTAGTTGTGAATTAGGTTTAATTATTAACAGTTAGGAGTTGTTTAAAGATTATATTTATGATATTTCATTTATTTAGTTTACTTGAATTGAATATTAGCTTTTATAGTTAGTATAACTGGATATTTGTTTCAAGACTTTGAATATTCATTGAAATTTTAGTATTTAGTTGTGAATTAAGTTTAATTATTAACAGTTAAGAGTTATTTAAAGATTTTGTTTATGATATTTCATTTATTTAGTTTACTTTAATTGAATATTAGCTTTTATAGTTAGTATAACTGGATATTTGTTTCAAGATTTTAAATATTTATTGAAAGTTTAGTATTTAGTTGTAAATTAAGTTTAATTAACAGTTAAGAGTTGTTTAAAGATTATATTTATGATATTTCATTTATTTAGTTTACTTTAATTGAATATTAACTTTTATAGTTAGTATAACTGGATATTTGTTTCAAGACTTTGAATATTTATTGAAAGTTTAGTATTTAGTTGTGAATTAGGTTTAATTAACAGTTAAGAGTTGTTTAAAGATTATGTTTATGATATTTCATTTTTTTAGTTTACTTTAATTGAATATTAGCTTTTATAGTTAGTATAACTGGATATATGTTTCAAAATTTTAAATATTTATTATGTTTAGTATTTAATTGTGAATTAAGTTTAATTATTAACAGTTAAGAGTTGTTTGAAGATTATGTTTATGACATTTCATTTATTTAGTTTACTTTAATTGAACATTAGTTTTATAGTTGATATAACTTAATATTTGGTTCAAGACTAAGTATTTATTGGAAGTTTAGCATTTAGTTAATCATTAAGATTGATTATTAAAAGTTAAGAGTTGTTGGAAGAATTTATTTGTGATTTTCGAAACAGATTAATAACATAAGTTTTATTCTTTGGCTTGATTTTCTTATTCCTGGTATATCTATAAATTGATTATTATATAATTGGTTATTTGATTAAAAGTAAATAGGATAGAATTAATACCAAACTTTATTAAAGGATATTGAAGTTAAAACAGACATTTATTTAGATTACATTGAGCAAAACATAAATTGAAAAGATTAAGTAAAATAAAACAACGTGGTTTAAAACAATTAAAAGTAAGAAAAATTCATCTTTATTTAATCTATTAATATAAGGTGACAACTGAAATTAAGGCATTGTGGATACATATGTTGCCGATCCAATATTGGATTGTTCAATGGATAAGCAGAATGGTTGATTTCGAACAAGAGAGAGAGAACATTTGCCATATATATTGTAAAGGGGGGATATCGCCTCTTTTACAACCCTACAACCCTCTCAATATGAAGACCAAAGATTTGACAGTCAACAGCACTTTCTCCTCTCTTACTTTAGTTTACACAACAAGATAAGCTAGACACTCAGGTCTGGTTTTAGGATCCTCGTGTTACAAGCTTCTCCACCCTTAACGTGGCCTGGGTGAATCAAAGAAGAATTGCCAATGAAACCTTCCAATACCTATGACTTACGACTCTCGTGACTCTACAGATGACTTTATATGACTCAGAACAGTTAAAAAAAAACAAACTACAGGAAAACGCAGGATATTATCTACTAAATGAAAATACACCCCACTAATATATAAGTTTACTGAAATATACATACATAACTCGGAAAACCATTTGCTAATTAGAAAGAATGTGTGAACCAGAATTGTTATGACCACAACCAACTATTAGTCGTATACAAAAATATAAATATTTTTGTATGCGAAGATGACTACAACAAAATTTTTCAATTGCATACACAGATATAAATATCTGTGTAGTGCTTAATTTTACAAAGATTTATCTCATATACGAATATAAATATTTGTATATGATTTATTCAATACTTGCAACTTCATACACAAATATGATTATTTATGTATGGTGCAACTAATGAATCCCTATTAATAACAAAAGCTAATGGCATACAAAGATATAGAAGTTATTATCTCATACACAAATATAAATATTTGTATATGACTTATTCAATAATTACAACTTCATACACAAATATGATTATCTATGTATGGTGCAACTAATGAATTTCTATTAATAACAAAAGCTAATGGCGTACACAGATATGAATATCTGTGTAGTACTCAGTTTTACAAAGTATTATTTCATATACAAATATAAATATTTGTATATGATATATTCAATAATTGCAACTTCATACACAAATATGATTATTTATGTATGGTGCAACTAATGAATCCTCTATTGATACAAGCTAATGACATACACAGATATGAGTATCTGTGTAGTGCTCAGTTATACAAAGTATTATTTCATATACAAATATAAATATTTGTATATGATTTATTCACTAAATTTCTACAATATATGAAAATATGAATTAATGAGAATGGTACCACGTACACAAATATGAATATTTGTGTAGGTGCTTAATTACATAACAAAGGTTATTTAGAATGGGTAGTATATGCACTTAACTGGTGATTGGCCAGAAGAGATTGTTTGGTTTGCTTGTTTGCTGAATTGATCTTCAGAATAAATTATATGGGCGCAGCTTAACAATTAGAGGGTTAGAAAATCCCACTACTCATCTGCATTAACATCAGCTAAATCCAATCCCATAGGAACTCCAAATTTGTAACTGATTCCCAAACTAGGACCTAAAAAAGGTATGGTTATTAAGTTAAATGAATCTAACCATTAACCCATCCCGAGATATATTCAAATCTGTCTAAGCCTCCTATTAACATAAGGATATGTAGTATTAAACTTACCCTTGCAAGGGAGATGAAATTGACAATCTAAATGAATTCTTGTTATTTTCCTGTACTGAATATTTCTAATTTTCCCAATGTTAAATCTTAGGGTTTTAAAAGTTATTTACTATCTGTAAAAAGGAAAGAAAAGTTGCTTTATCATCTGTCAAACATACATCCAAGTCATAACTAAATAATAAATGATATTTAGCTCCCAAAAACAAAAGGTAAATGAAAAGTGAGTTCTAACTAATTATAAGTATAGGACTGAGGTAACCCATTTGCAAATTTCTACAATATATATATATATATATATATATATATATATATATATATATATATATATATATATATATATATATATATATATATATATATATATATATATATATATATATAATATATATATATATATATATATATATATATATATATATATATATATATATATATATATATATATATATATATATATATATATATATATATATATATATATATATATATATATATATGAAAACTATTGATATTCTCAATTATGGATTTTTTAGGTTGAATAGATTTCATATTTGAATGTTTTGTTTAAAATAATTTTAATAAATTACAGCTATAACAAAAACAATTTCACTTTTTGGATATTTTTTTGGGGGGCAAAATTTGAAATTTTTTACTAAAGTCTGCTCAAACAAAACCATATTAACTATGAAAAAATTCAATTAATTGGAGTTCGAAAATATGAAAGGGAAGTGTTCGCATATAAAATAAGATAAATTTTCTTTAAAGGTTAGAAAATATTAATGTTCAGAAATGGGGTAAAACTAATCACTACAAAATTTGTGATTTAATATTTTTCAACCAATCTACATGAAATTTTTAGAGGTTGAAAGTTTTTGATTGTTATATTTTAAAATTTACAACAATATTTTCAAAGTGTGACATTTGAGAAAATTGGGTAGTGCAATTGAGAAGAATATAGGGTGGATTTGTAGTGATGTGACGAAATCCTGTTTTCTTAAATTCAAACATATTTGTAGTAGATCATATATATTATATAAAGCTAAATTATTATTTAAAAAAATAAATAAAATCTTAAGCAGACATATGGAACCTAACACATGCCATAGATGGTGAAGTATGATATAAGCTTTTGAGCAGTTGCAAGATAGTACAAAGTATTATGTTTAGGCCAATATTCAGCAATGGTTAGTTATCGTAGATGAAATTTGAGGATCATCTTAATCCACCTTTCATTCTTCTCATTTTTTTTTTTTTTTTTTTTTTTTTTAAATGAATTTTCTATGCATAGTTTCTTATTTTTCTATTATGTGCATTTTGAGCATTCACCAAAGTATAAATTTATTATCAAATTGAATTCCTTTCAAAAGGTTTTCAGTTTTCCTCATCTTAGTAAAAATGTTCAAAAATGGTTCTCAGTTACTCCATTTTATGGTAAGCATAACCATGTAGCAAGAGATATTGGTTGAATTATTGTATCTAGACAGTGATTAAAGTTAAATGAGTCCTTAAAAACATGAGTAGAAAATTTTATATTTTTTATTTTATACTCAGCAAATATTTCTTTTGAATCTAGTCCTCATTTATTATAAACATTTTTAAAAAAATATATATATATATATATATATATATATATATATATATATATATATATATATATATATATATATATATATATATATATATATATATATATATATATATATATATATATATATATATATATATATATATATATATAATAAAGAAAATTCTGATTTATAAAATCCATATTTTTTCTCTCTCTTTAGCAAGCAAAAATTGTTTGTCTTTCGTAAAACAAAACAATAAATAATAATAATAATAATAATAAAAAAAACAATTTTCTTTTTAAATAATTATGGATATGAAATGTGAGGAAGAAATTAAAATTGAACTATTGCAAAATACCGAAGAAGATGATGATAAAAAAATGAACATTCATTTAGAGCAACTTTTAACACAAGAAATTCAGGTATGGAAAGTGTTATTATTATTAACATTGTTATTGTCAAAAGTTTTTTTTTTTTAATTTGTTTAGCAAGTAAAATTTAAAAAACTAAGCTAACATCTAAAATTAGATTATGTTTTGAAACTGGACAAGTTTCATATACAAATGTTGCTTATGTACGGATATTTTAAAGTTTTAAGTACATACAGACTTTCTAAAAAGAAAGTTTTTTTAAATGCTCAAAAGATTCAATAAAAAGATGGAACGAAAATGACATTTTCAGTATTAACAGAATTATTTTTTGATCAATAGAAAAATAGTTAATGTAGTATTAATAGTTTTAATAGTAGTATTTTATCAGTTGATTCTTTACGAAATATTTTGAACAGGAGGGAAATTGTTGCGGAACCATGGATGTGAAGAATGAAATAGAAGTAAAAGAAAAACATTTTGTTATCGAAGAGGAAGAGATTGCGAATGATGAACTTTCGGACAAAATTTGTGAATTGGATCAAAAACAGGTACAAAAAAAAATGTTTTAAGATAATTACTTTAGTTAACATCTTGTAACTCATGAAAGTAGTGTTAAACTATTTAATGATTATACATAGGGACCGACCGGGGCCGGGGCCAGGGTTCTGGCCGTGGTTGCCTAAAGTTTGTAAAGAGGTCAAAAGCACTGAAATTTTACTTTAAAAAAATTGGATATATATTTAATTGAGGTTTATTAACTTATAAAAAAGGCGTAGAATAGCCAACATTCATTTATATTAATGATTATAGCATTTTCTCCCCCCAAAAATTCAGAAAATTACGAATTTTGAATAATAAGTACAAAAATTTAAAAAAAAAAAAAAATTTTTTTTATTCATAATAGTGATTTAACAGCTAATATGTAAGACACTAATGTAAAGTTTGAAAAATGTAAGATATAGAATTATCAATATAACCTGTATTTATACATATCATTGTTATTTTATTGCCATATATCAAGCTTGCATCAATTGGCTACATTATTTCAAAATATTATTATTTTCTTTATATTTTCAGTCAATATAGTTAAAAGATCAGCTTCAGCAGTATGGGAGTACTTTACAATGTTTCAGGATAGGTTCGAAATAGCTAAATGTAGCATCTGCAGCCAGAAAATCATCTGCAGTCAGAAACTTAGAAGAGAACCTCCGGGTGCTACGAGTAAAAAATTTTCAACTAAATCTTATGGGGTATCAAAAATCAAAACACAAAGATGAAGATTCCCTAGCAGAAAATGAGCGGTCAAAAGAAACAGAAAAAAAGAGAAAATTTTAAAAAAGCAAGAAGAATAATCTTAATTTTCTTATATTTTGTTTGAAAAAAATTTTTTTTTTATTATTTGGCTGATTGAGCTGAAATTTTCAGGGTATATGAATTTTTTTACAAAGTTCTGAGTTGTATTCGAGCATTTTTCTGAGTCTATAACGGTTTGAAAGTTATTTAGACCCAAAGTTAAAAAAAAAATTAGTAGCGTGGTTAAACCATTGGTCCACATAAGCTGAAAATTTATTTGAATAATCTTGGCCCCTATTTCTTGTATCGATGAGAACTGATTTTTGATATCACGTCTAGAAAAAAAGTTACAAGCATTTGACTTTTTTTTTTTTTCAAAAATCGTTTTTTTTTTAAAAAAATATTTTTAAAAAAATTTTTTTTTTTTTTAATTTTTTCTTTAGTTTTGGATATTGTTTTGAGGAGGAACAGGGCAACATATATATATATATATATATATATATATATATATATATATATATATATATATATATATATATATATATATATATATATATATATATATATATATATATATATATATATATATATATATATATATATATATATATATATATATATATATATATATATATATGTGTGTGTATGCAACGATGTTATTTGCTCTTGTGTCTCTAATTTGGAGTCTTCTGAATTCTCTACTTTATGACTTAAGCTCTCTTGCAATTCTACTACTAAATTTATTTGTTCTGTCTATTTATCTCCTAATTCTGTTGACTCTCCAAAAATCTTCGACTATTCAAACTCCAAAATAGAGCACATTCTTTCTTCTCCTTTCTCCGAAATCATCATTTTAGGTGATTTCAATGTTCACAACCGCCAATGGCTTTTATCTAGTTCTCATGATCCAGCCGGTGAACTCGCCTACAACTTTTCTATCCAGAACAACCTTGAGCAGTTGGTGCAACTCCCTACCCGTATCCCTGACCGCCTTGCTGAAGAACCCAACATACTTTATCTTTTCCTTACTTCTTATCCTTCTCCTTATACTGCTAAACTCTTTCCTCCTCTGGGTTCATCCGATCACCTTCTTATCTCCGTATCTTGTTCTATCTCTTCAAGTCTTCCGCAAGAACGGCCCCAGCCTTCGGCAATGAGACGTTTCTGACACTTCGTTGCTGCTAACTGGTCTGACTTGCGGTTGTACTTCTTTGATTTCCCATGGAATGATTATTGCTTTCGTGGGAGGGGTCCCTCGAAGTTTGCTGAGCGTATAACAGAGGTGATTCTCTCTGGCATTGAGGCTTACATTTCATATTATTTCCCTTCTACTAAACCTAATAAACCTTGGTTTAACTCTACTTGTTCTCGCGCTATCCGCCGTAGGGATGCTGCCTTCAGAGATTACCGTCGTCTTCAAACTCCTGAAACTCATTCAATTTATATTTCATCCCGGAATCGTGAAAAATCTATTCTTCTTTTCTCCGCCAAAAATGCAATAATCTTTCTGGCTCCTTTTCCTCTTGCCCTTTCTGGCATTTTGCAAAAAATGTCAACTCTAACTTTGCTTCTTCCTCTTTCCCTCCTCTACTTTATTCTGATACTACAACTGCCAGTTTACTTTCTACTAAGGCTGAACTCTTCACTCATACTATTGCCTCTAACTTTACCTTAGCTCCTCTATACACCCACCAAAAAAAAATGTTATAGTTGTAGTTTTTTGTTTTAATTTTTTTTGTCCCAAAAGATGGATTAAGAAAAAAAAATTGATAGTTGTTTGGTTTTGGGCTTATAATATTTTTTTTCTATAACTCTGGGAACAAAAGTCTGTTACAAGTTTTTGTTGCCAATAGAATTCTGAATATACAGTACAAATTTCAGGCCATCCCAAAAAGTGGTTTGGCCCCGCCATTCATTTGAAAATTGTCAAAAAAAAAAAAAAAAAAAAAAAAAAAACTTTTTAATAGTTATAGACTCAGAAAAACGCTAGAAATAGACTTTTTTCCACTGGGGAAAAAATTCTATATACACTGGAAATTTCAGGAGAATTGGCTGAAAATTAAAAAAAAACAAATTTAAAATTGGATTGTCTTAAGTATAATTTCCCATTTTAACCCCGGCAGGCAAACCCCGGTTTTCCAAGATTTTTAGCCGGGGCCGGGGTCAGTTAAAATGGCCGGGGTTGGCCGGGGTCGGGGCCCCGGTCGGTTCATAATTATTATATATTATATATTATATATATATATATATATATATATATATATATATATATATATATATATATATATATATATATATATATATATATATATATATATATATATATATATATATATATATATATATATATATATATATATATTTGAGCATAGGCTTGAGGTTTAGCTTACCAATTTCCACCAGAGTTTAGAAATTTTCCTGAAGAAGAAGAGCCAAATTAAAGACTGACATGTCCAGATACCCGACGTTTGAAGGAGTACAAGTCAAAGGAAGTTGGAAAAATAGATAAAGGAGGTGTTTTCCAGACTTTATCTGTAGAGTACGTGTAAGATTGAACATAGAGAAGGATAGCTGTTCAAAGTGTGAATGAGACTGTGTAGAAAAGCGTGTCACATAAACTCTTCTCAATGAGGAAGGTAAGAGATGAGAACTTCAATGATAGAGTTACGTAACAGTTTGACAGACAGAAATAGATTGCATAGAGTTAGTGAGAGTGGAGGAGCTGATAAAACGAAAGCTTTTGCATGAAAAACTGTGTGAGAGAAACGAAGCCACATGTGTGAGGCATACTCCATACAAGGGTGAACAATACCTCCATAAAGAGGAAGTATCTGGGAAGTGAAGAAATTTTGAACGCATCTCAGAACACCCAACATTTTAGAAGCTTGTTTAGAAAAAGAAATAATGGGATCCTTCTTAGAAAGATCAAGAGAAAAGAAACCCCAAGAATAGTTAGGACAGATGAAGAAGATTTTATAGTTTGAGTCAAGAGAAAAAGAAACACCAAGAATAGATAGGACATATGAAGACGATGTTATAGTTTGAGTGGAAGAATACGAAAGATGAATGAACTGAATTTTTGAGGCATTGAAAATAATCATATTTTCTCTGTCCCAAATAGAAATTCAAGAAAGATCAGAAGTTAATTGCTCCAAGCCCACCCTCATTGAGTCAATTGCTGTTGGGTCGGATATCTTTCAAAGTATTGAAGAGTAGTCATCGTAATATCAAAGGACAGGTGATTTAAAAAGAGAAAGGTCATTAATGATAAGAGCAAATCCCTGAGGAACACTACTATTAATAGATTTAAAGTATGAACGGCGACCATCTACAACAGCTGCTACAGTTAGACTGGAAAGAAATTCAAAGAGAAGGATAGATGTCAAAAGAAAGAAGTTTAGATATTAAAGGTTTGTGCCAGACTCTATAGAAGACATTCGCTATACCTACCTCTGCAGCAAAAGATTCACCAAGGGTCACAGATAAGAGTAGTGAAAAAAAAATATGACTGTGCAGTAGATAAAGCCGTGCGGCACAAAACCCATCACTGGAGGCCACCAACACCCAAGATGATGATGGAATAATGGGTGGATGAGGGCCATTGTTTTGATCCGACCCATCCAAGCATCTCAGAGTCGAAGGTTTATAATTTTAAATTTTCTTTATAAAATATAATATAATTAATAATATAGCAACACATGAACAATTGTTTGAAATGTGCAGATTAAATTTGTGGTGAAGGCTTCCCGTTAGGAACCTAATATGTCATTGTTTTTTTATTATAAATAATTCTTGGTATTATTAATTTCTAATCATATATATTTTAACACCGAACTTGAGAGCAATTTAAGTTTTACACAACCTTTACAGTATCAAAAGTTTCACTTTTATTTTCATTAGGAGGACCTATGAGCAGAAGTACTTTTATTTATTGAACTCTTTGGGGAAACGGGTTTTTTGAGTACTAAAATCCTGCTAAATGACCTCCCTCCCCATAGGGAATTATGAACTTAAGTTTCCATTCAATTTTATTTTCATTTGGAGTGAATTTAATAAGTAATTAAAATTTAATTTTTTTAATTTGATAAGAGAAACATTCATAATAAAAGTTTTAAATTGTATGACTTTTTTTTATTATAAATTTGCATTTAAGAATTAATAAAATTATTTGAATTTCTTTCTAGATTTTTATTATAATCTCTTTCATTTATTGTTTTACACAGAGCCTCATCATCAATGCTGCTGAAGGAGAAGATGATTCCAAAAGGAAAAGTACGTCAAGGAACATATCTCACAGGGCAGTATTGCATCAACAATACATTAAGAAGAATTATGTGGGAAACCTCAGTTGTGGATTTTGTAATTTTAGTTTTAAAAGCAAAAATGAGTTGAAGACACATTTAAAAACACACAGCAAAAGAAAATATAAATGCCCTCATTGTAGTTATGAGAGTAATTTCAAATCAAACTTAAAAAATCATCTGCTGACTCACTGTAATACAAAATTATTTAAATGTTCTCACTGTTCCTACGAATGTAATCACAAAGTAAGCTTAAAAACACATGTACTTAAACATGCAAATGTAAAATTATTTAAATGTTCTCACTGCTCTTATGAATGTAATTGGAAATCAAGCTTAAAAACTCACATGCTTACACATGCAAATGTAAAATTATTTAAATGTTCTACTGTTCCTACGAATGTAATCAGAAAGGACACTTAAAAACTCACATGCTTATACATGCAAATGTAAAATTATTTAAATGTTCTGCCTGCTCTTATGAATGTAATCAGAAATAACTTAAAACACATGCTTACACATGCAAATGTAAAATTATTTAAATGTTCTCACTGTTCCTACGAATGTAATCAGAAAGTTCACTTAAAAACTCACATGCTTGCACATGCAAATGTAAAATTATTTAAATGTTCTCACTGTTCCTATGAATGTAATAGGAAAGGACACTTAAAAACTCACATGTTTATACATGCAAATGTAAAATTATTTAAATGTCCTGCCTGCTCTTATGAATCTAATCAGAAATCAAACTTAAAAACTCACATGCTTACACATGCAAATGTAAAATTATTTAAATGTTCTCACTGTTCCTACGAATGTAATCAGAAAGTTCACTTAAAAACTCACATGCTTGCACATGCAAATGTAAAATTATTTAAATGTTCTGACTGTTCCTATGAATGTAATCAGAAAGGACACTTAAAAACTCACATGCTTACACATGCAAATGTAAAATTATTTAAATGTTCTGACTGCTCCTATGAAAGTAATGACAAAGGAAATTTAAAAAAGCACATGCTTACACATGCAAATGTAAAACTATTTAAATGTTCTTACTGCTCCTATGAAGCTAATCAGAAAGGACACTTAAAAAGACACATGCTTAAGCATGCAAATGCAAATTAGGAAACTGATATAGAGTTAACCCGAGAAATGAAAAGAAGCAAAAAATCATATCTCATTTATCTGCATGGATGACTTGAAGTTGTATGCCCCCAACAAAGAAGAAACCATCAAACATTAAAACTGAAAGAATTTTCAAATGATATTTGAAGAACAGAAGCTGAGAATATAATAATTACTGTAAATGACATAAAAGAATTAGAGCAAGAACGAACTTACAAATATCTTGGAATTGAAGAATCAGAAAAAAATAGAAAACTTGATAATGAAAAAGTTAAAAACTGAATATAGAAGAAGATTAAAGTTAATATTAAGAACATAGATTGAACCAAAGAATAAAATACAAGCCATTAAGACCCTCGCTATACCGGTGCTATCATATAGTTTTGGAGCAATAGATTGGATGCAAGAAGATTTAAATAACTTAGATGTAATGACGAGGAAGATGATCTACGCCCAAAAATCAAAAATCGATGCGTAGCGAGAATCCATACAGCCAGAGAGAAAGGAGGAATGGGAGGACCATTGATAGATACAATCTATAAATCTGAAATAATTTGAATCAAAAGGTGCTTGGAAAAGAAGGAAGACATTCATTCTCGAAATGGGTACAGTGTTATGAGAGAACGAAACATAACTCAACATCAATAACAAAAAAAAAGAATGACTAACCTTCGGAATAACAATATAGGTCAAGATAAAGGAAGGAATGAAGAAACCCTAAAGAAGAGCATAAAATACATCAAAGGGAGATAAAAAGAACGAAGAACAGTGGAAAAGTCATACTTTTGCAAAACATCACAAGCAAATACTTGATGAAATATTCATAGATACTTATAAATCAAATGAAGTGTTCACAAAGGGATGGTTAAGAGACTGTGATGAAAGAACCATATTAGCAGCGCAAAATCAAGTACTAATAACCAACTGCCTCAGGAAACGTATCAATGGCGAAAATGTACGGACAAATGCCGAATGTGCAAGAACTGGTCAGGATTAGTAATTAATATATTGAATGGATGTGAGATATTGCTGGAGATGGGTTTCTATATGGAAAGAAACAACAATAAATATATGTAGACTAATACATTACAGATTCTGCCAAAAATATAATATACCTGTTGCTACAAGGAACTATTGGGAACATAACCCGAACAGCATTGAAGAAAATAATAAGAGTTTTACTTCTATATGATTATAATATACCCACATCAATAAATGTAACCAATAATAAACCAGATTTAATCACTCATGATAAAGCAGAAAATAAGTGTTGCATTGTAAAAGTAGGAGTACCATTGAATGGAGGAGTATCGGCATATGAGAGGGAAAAGGAGATCAAGTACCAGAGACTAAGATTCGAGATAAAAGAACATGGAATATAGAGGTAGTAGAGATTGTACCCATTATTTTAGGAGCAACAGGCATTATCAAGAAGAGTCTTGTTGAACATCTGAAAAGAATTCCTATCCAGATTTCAACAATAGAACTGGGCATGGTGTCGATCAAGAAAAGCATTAGCATATTGAGGATGACTTTGGGATTTGGGTAACAGAAGCAAAAAATAAATAAATCATCCTTAGGCCTGAGGTTCGGGCCCTGATGAATCTTGTAAAAAATTCATCCTTGAAAGGAGAGAGAGAGAAAAAAAAGTAAAATTATTAATATGAATGTAATTAGAAAGGAAGATTAACTTTACAGATGCTTATACATGCAAATGGGTCATTCTACGCCATATGACCGAATGCTCCCGACGTCACCTAATTAAATTTGGCATAGATTATGGCCAGGGGTTTAATAGAAGTCAGCAAATTTTAGTTCTGTAGGACCCATCCTTTGACTGAAATGGTTACCACTTGAGACCTCCCAGCCCGAGACTATCACTTTCAACTTTACAAATTACCATTTTGAGGTCTCTCTGGTGCAGCTGGATATGGTTGCAGACGCTTAAAAATAGTTTCTTTCGTATAATTTTGTCAGTAATATTTAAAAATGAGATCTATTTGACTCTAAAAAATAGCTTGATTGCATTTTTTTGTTTAAATTTGGAAAAAGTGGAAAATCAAAATCGAAGAAGGAGAGAACTTCGATGCCTGACAACCTTCAAACTACAGACTCTTACAGATACTAAGGTTTCCTGTGTGATTTACAGATATATAGTGATTGTTAGTGAAAAAACACAAGTTTCTATTACTATCCATTTTTGTGGTAGAAGGAAGGCCAAATGCAATGGACAGGTTTTTTGGAAAACCCCAAAAGTGGTGTGAAAGTGTTTACTGGAAAGTTTGTTTTTCACAGAGAGATTATGACATTAGATTTTGTTTAGTAGACCTAACCCTGGGTTTATAGATACCTTTGTTAAAAAATGAAAATAATTTTTAAGAAAAGTAAAACATTTTTTGTTTAACTTTAAAGGCAGTATTATAGCACTTTGTTTACATAGTATTTATATTTATAAACATTGTTTGTTTATGTAGTATTTATATTAATGTTCATATAACTTTTCTGATAAAATCTTTATTTTGAGGTCTTCTATAATTACTTTTTTTTTAACAGACTTCTCATCGCATTATTCTTTAAAATCATTCTGTAATTATTGTTCAAAAATTTTTTTTTTTACTTTCTATGCTATATTTGTGCTTAATCAGCTAATTCAAATATTTTCATCAATGTAAATGTTAATATGTTTATTGTTACTTTGCAATCATAAAATTTTGTTAAACACTTAAGATGTTTAAGTCCCTATGATGACATAGAACTTAAGAACTACTTCGTTAATGTTTATACTCTAATATCTAAGTAATCTGCAGATTTTTAACTCAGAATAAAATGAGTAAATGGTGTTTTGTTTTTGTTTTTTAGAAAGATTTGCTCCAATTTTTATAAGTTGAAAATCAGAAATGTTTTCCAACTCCAAGATTTCCTATATCTTAAAGTCAAACATTAAAGGCTAAAGAAAGAAATCTTAAATTTGGCTAGGTCATAAGCTACATAAATCTAATTTCGTCCTAAAGATTCAAAGTTCGCACTACTACAATTCATTAAATAGGAATATTCTCTAAAAGATCGATGTAAAAGAAGAAAAAAAGATATTAAGCACTGATGTTCTGCAGGATATTCGTTGAACGTAAAACGTATGGAGGATTTAAAAAAGGTGTAACAGTTTTACGTTATAGTAATTATCATTTCAAACTTAAGGGAGAGTTACCTTCCTATAGATGTTTTAAAGTTTTAGCAGCACTTCGTACAAAATTCATTGATTCTTGCTCTCTGAACCCCAAATATAAATGTCAAAGTAGTCATAAATTAATAAAATTTTCCACAATAAACCATAATTGGTGTGTGAAAATTGTGTTGACATCACAAGTGTTGGAATAATCGCCATTAACATCAAGGCATTCCTGCACACGGTTTTACATGTTACGGAGGGTTGCCTACAGCATTGGGGGGGGGGGGGTCAAATGGTCAATTGTTTGCGAGAGTTGTCTTTCAGTTGCATGAGAACGTACATGGCTTATTGTTATATACTTACCCTTTCAGCATGCCCCATAAGAAGAAATCTGGAGTGTTAAGGTCAGGTGGCCAAAGTCCCTTTTAAATGACCCGATTTTTCAAGGACTAAATTTTGAATAACAAATAAGTGTAATCTAGCAAACAGGATCTTTCAGTTCCTAAACATATTATTGTTAATGTATATAAAGAAAATATATTAAATTTCGTGTAATAAAACCGAAAATAAATATATATATTTAAATATATATATATATATATATATTATATATATATATATATATATATATATATATATATATATATATATATATATATATATATATATATATATATATATATATATATATATATATATATATATATATATATATATACAAATTTTCAGGTAAAAATTAATTTTGTAATTTCATAAAAATGTTTAAAATAAAAATTTAATACAAACGGTAGTTTTAATTTTTTGATTAAAAACATTTTATTTGCAAAAAGTATTAAAAAAAATTTTGTAACTATGAAATAGCTATAAAATTTCTTGTAATTGACGATGAAGATGATGCAGAAACCTGGTAGTACATTACTGAAAAAAAAGACAACCGAAGAACAATTAATAATGATAATTTACAATTATTATTAAGCTGACCTCTTATCTATAATAACTGAGTTTGAGCTTTTATTTAAAGACCTGAAAGAGAAGGGTCATGATTAGTTAACAATTAAAAAATATGATAAGACTTACTATGAATTTATTCAAAGGTTTTGTTGCCTTTGTAGTTCTTGCATATACGAATCCCATATAATTAAGAACGTTACGAGTTATATATTTGAGTAGAAGGCAATGAAAATGATAGAAAGATTTTTGAAAAAAAAGAAATATATAACTCATACCTCAAACCTTGATTTTGAAGACTTGTAATAAACAAGCGAAACTTTTACATTTTTAAAACGTGTTGACTTGACCATGATATTTAAAAAGTGAGGCCGTGTTAGCCAGCGGTTTGTTGAACAACAAAATGTTACATATCGATACAAAAAACAAACCACCGACTCTACAAACTCCAATCAATGAGAACTTAAATATAGATAAAATAATACACTAGATAAATAAGATAAAATATATACACAGATAAATTAGTGAAAGCATATAAACAGTTTTTATACATCCTCTCCTGAGTCAAACAAAATGTTGCCATCTTCCAAAAAGCACGCACATTGACCTGAAATAAAAAAAAAATTTTTTTATGTTGAGGCACGGAAAACGATTTTGTAAACCAAGAGTACTAAAAAATAAAAAAAAATAATTAAAGAAAAGTAACAAATATGAGAATTAACAACAAATGAAATGATACGACTTCAATGACGTATTATCATCTGCCCTGCACTGCCAGGTTGCTGCATCATCGTCAGGGGAGAAGAGTTCGGAGCTAAAACAAATGAACTTTTCCTCTCCTACGCTGATTCAGCAACCTGGCAGTGCTAGACAATTGATAATACGTCATTGAAGTTGTATGATTTATTGTTAAATTCTCGAATTTATTACTACTCTCTCAATTTATTTTTTTTATTATTATTATTTTTTAGTATTTTTAGTTTACAGAATCGTTTTCCGTGCCTCAATTAACATAAAAAAAAATTGTTTCAGATCAATTGGTCTTTTAGTTTCCCTTGAAAGACCCTAATACCATTTGGTAACATCTTAGTGAAGCAGGCCCTAATTTTTTTTTCTTCTCAGCTTAAGCCAATTAACTTCGAATAGGAAATTATATAATTTTTTTTTCTTTTTTGGTTAATCGACGAACGACAAATGATTTTTGTAAAAAAAAAAAAATAAATTAAAACGCTAATAAAAAAATTTTTTTTAAACTAATAAGAATAATTATGAAGTGAAAGTCGTGCCGAAAGTATAAAACTGTTCTTTCTCTATTTTCACCAGGTTGCTATTATGACTAAATTTTAAAAGATCTTGAAGCCTAAAATGGAAATAATAAATTTTTGTGATGTTCCAATGTGCTGTTCTTGTAGAATTTTCAGTCTGTCTCATAAAAGATGAGAAAAAATGCCTCTTTTTAAGTGATAAAAATCTCACAAAAATCTATATGCTAAAATCCATACATTAACTTCACGGATATCAAATAGACCTAATCTAACCAAAAACAACTTCATTAACTACAAATAATGGCCAATTAAAAGGCCTGACCTACAAACAAAATAATAATGATAATTCAATAAGTATACAAACATACAAAATAGCTGTACAAAATATTTTAAAACTTTAAAACGCATATGATCCAGTACCTTGTCGCACTAGAAACTCATAGGCTGTATTTTAAAATCCCTATGAGTAGTTCCAGTCGAACTCTCGCAATGCGTAGGTTTGTTGCTAGTTTCAGCAACTTAGTCTTGTACAAAAATATCCACTACTGTGAATGCTACAATTACCAAACTTTATATTATAATCATAGGAATTTTTTTTTTAATCTTTTGCCATTTGATGTTAAATTTAAAATTTCATTTGATCATTTCTTCTACGTAAGTAGGCTGAGTAGGAAAAAAAAGTTATTATGCATAGTTGTCTCTTACTTGGTATTTAGTTATTCAAAATATAAACTGGAAATGTAATGTATATTGAAAAAAGACAATAAAAATGGGTAGGAAAATAAAACTCAAATTTAATAGTTAAAGTACTAAAAATCCTGTTATAAAATATAATTAGGCCAATTTCATTGAAAGTACCAACATCTATTTATATTTGTTGTCTGCTAGGCGTACTCTACCATTTAAGTCCAGGTTAAGTCAAACATTTATTAGATTTAATAAACTCATTTGGCTTAACCTAACCTGGACTTAAAGGGGTAAAACTATGCCTAACAGCCAGTAAATAGACTTGAACCAAACTAAAAAAAACTACCATTCATTAACTAATTATAACGGACTAGCCATAAAAAAATATATATATAATATATATATATATATATATATATATATATATATATATATATATATATATATATATATATATATATATATATAGTTAAATGGGAAAACTAACCACCCCCAAAAGTAAATTTTTAATAAAAAAAAAAAAAAAATTTTTTTTTTTTTTTTTTATTTTTTTTTCTATAGATTTTTTTTTAGGTAGAATAGATTTCATATTTGAATGTTTTGTTTAAAATAAATTTAATAAATTATAGCTATAACTCAAAAAAATTTTGCACTTAAAGGTTTTTTTTTTTTTTTTTTTTTTTTTTTTGCCAAAATTTGAAATTTTTTCCAAAGTCTGTTCAAATAAAACCATATTAACTATGAAAAAATTCA
This sequence comes from Armadillidium nasatum, assembly GCA_009176605.1. Classification (NCBI taxonomy): domain Eukaryota; kingdom Metazoa; phylum Arthropoda; class Malacostraca; order Isopoda; family Armadillidiidae; genus Armadillidium; species Armadillidium nasatum. The sequence goes on along the minus strand of SEYY01014436.1, from coordinate 13,521 downwards.
ATTAATTGAAGTTCGAAAATATGAAAGGGAAGTTTACATATAAAATAAGATAAATTTTCTTTAAAGGTTAGAAAATATTAATGCTGTTCAGAAATGGGGTAAAACTAACCATTAAAAAAATTTGCAATTTAATATTTTTTAACAAATCTACATTAAATTTTCAGAGGTTGAAAGTTTTGATTGTTATATTTTAAAATTTACAACCATATTTTCTAAGTTGAGAAAATTGGGTAGTGCATTTGAGAAGAATATAGGTTGAGATTTGTAGTGATGTAAGGAAATCCTGTTTTCTTAAATTCAAACACATTTATAATAGATCATATATGTTATATAAAGCTAAATTATTATTTAAAGAAAAAAATAAATATCTTAGGCAGACATATGGGACCTAACACATGCCATAGATGGTAAAGAAGATATAAACTTTTTAGTAGTTGCAAGATAGTACAAAGTATTATGTTTAAACCAATATTCAGTAATGTTTAGTTATCCTAGATGAAATTTGATGATCATCTTAATTGACTCTTCTTCATTCTTGTCACTTATTTTTTTTTTTTTTTAAAAAATGAATTTTCAATTTATGCATATTTTTTTTATTTTTCTATTATGTGCATTTTGAGCATTCACCAAAGTTTAAATTTATTATCAAATTGAATTCCTTTCAAAAAGGTTTTCAGTTTTCCTCATCTTAGTAAAAATGTTCAAAAATGGTTCTCAGTTAATGCATTTTATGGTAAGCATAACTTTGTAGCAGGAGATGTTGGTTGAATTATTTTATCTAGACTGATTAAAGTGAAATGAGTCCTTAAAAACATGAGTAGAAAATTTCATATTTTTTATTTTATACTCAGCAAATATTTCTTTTGAATCTAGTCCTCATTTATTATAAACATTTTTTACAAACAAACAATATATATACTGTATATATATATATATATATATATATATATATATATATATATATATATATATATATATATATATATATATATATATATATATATATATATATATATATATATATATATAATTCCCTCATTTCTTAAAATGTATATTTAAGATTGCATTTACCATTACCTAATAAAGAAAATTCTGATTTATAAAATACTTTTTTTTTTCTCTCTCTCTCCAGCAGACAAAAATTGTTTGTCTTTCTTAAAACCTTTTAGTAAAAAACAAAAAATAATAATAATAAAAAAATCATTTTCTTTTTAAATAATTATGGATATGAAATGTGAGGAAGAATTTAAAATTGAACTTTTGGAAAGTACCGAAGAAGAAGATGATAAAAAAATTAATGTTCATTTAGAACAACTTTTAACAGAAGAAATTCAGGTATGGAAAACATTATTATTATCATTATTAACATTGTTATTTTCATAAGTTTTTTTTTTTTTATTTATTTATTTATTTTGTTAAGCAAGTAAAATTTAATAAACTATAAGCTAACATCTAAAATTAGGTCATGTTTTGAGTATGGGACTGATCTAAAAGTTTTTGAATGACCCCAAATTAATTTTTTTTTTTTTTTTTTTTAAATAACTTAGACTGCCAAAATTTTCCCAAGTCCGACAATAAGAAAGATATTGCTCAGTTATTTCTTCTAATTACTTACTTACTACATTCAATAAAAAGATAGAACGAAAATTACATTTTCAGTAATAACAGAATTATGTTTTTATCAATAGGAAAATAGTTAATGTAGTATTAATAGTTTTAATAGTAGTATTTTATCAGTTGATTCTTTACGAAATAATTTTGAACAGGAGGGAAATTGTTATGAATCCGTCGATATGAAGAGTGAAATAGAAGTAACAAGAAGAACTCATTTGTTATCGAAGAGGAAGAGATTGCGAATGATGAACTTTTCAGACAAAATTTGTGAATTGGATCAAAATCAGGTACGAATAAAATGTTTTTAGATAATTACATTAGTTTAGCATCTTGTAACTCATGAAAGGGGTGTTAAACTATTTAATGATTATAACATTTAATTATAACATATATATATATATATATATATATATATATATATATATATATATATATATATATATATATATATATATATATATATATATATATATATATATATATATATATATATATATATATATTTGAGCATAGGGTTTGAGGCTTGCCAATTTCCACCAGAGTTTGGAAATTTTCCAGAAGAAGAGCCAAATTAAAGACTGACATGTCCAGATACCCGGCGTTTGAAGGAGTGCAAGTCAAAGGAAGTTGGAAAAATAGATTAAGGAGGTGTTTTCCAGACTTTATCAGTAGAGTACGTGTAAGATTGAACATAGAGAAGGATAGTTGTTCAAAGTATGAATGAGACTGTGTAGAAAAGCGTGTCACACAAATTCTTCTCAATTAGGAAGGTTTGAGATAAGAACTTCAATGATAGAGTTACGTAGCAGTTTGACAGGCAGAAATAGATTGCATGGAGCTATTGAGAGTGGAGGAGCTGATAAAACGAAAGCTTTTGCATGAAAAACTGTGTGAGAGAAACTAAGCAACATGTGTGAGGCATACTCCATACAAGGGTGAACAATACCTCCATAAAGAGGAAGTATCTGGGAAGTGAAGAAATTTTGAACGCATCTCAGAACACCCAACATTTTAGAAGCTTGTTTAGAAAAAGAAATAATGGGATCCTTCTTGGAAAGATCAAGAGAAAAAGAAACACCATGAATAGATAGGACAGATGAAGAAGATTTTATAGTTTGAGTCAAGAGAAAAAGAAACACCAAGAATAGATAGGACAGTTGAAGACGATGTTATAGTTTGAGTGGAAGAATACGAAAGATGAATGAACTGAGTTTTTGAGACATTGAAAATAATCATATTTTCTGTGTCCCAAATAGAAATTCAAGAAAGATCAGAAGTTAATTGCTCCAAGCCCACCCTCGTTGAGTCAATTGCTGTTGGGTCGGATATCTTTCAAAGTATTGAACGGTAGAGTCATCGTAATATCAAAGGACAGGTGATTTAAAAAGAGAGAAGTCATTAATGATAAATAAAGTACTCAATGATAAGAACAAATTTTCTGAGGAACACTACTATAAATAGATTTAAAGTATAAACAGCGACCATCTACAACAGCTGCTACAGATAGACTGGAAAGAAATTCAAAGAGAAGGATAGATGTCAAAAGAAGGAAGTTTAGATATTAAAGGTTTGTGCCAGACTCTGTAGAAGACATTCGCTATAAATACCTCTGCAGCAAAAGATTCACCAAGTGTCACAGATAAGAGTAGTGAAAAAAAAATATGACTGTGCAGTAGATAAAGCCTGCGGCACAAAACCCATCACTGGAGGCCACCAATACCCAAGATGATGATGGAATAATGGGTGGATGAGGGCCATTGTTTTGATGCGGCCCATCCAAGCATCTCAGAGTCGGAGGTTTATAATTTTAAATTTTCTTTATAAAATATAATATAATTAATAATATTGCAATACATAAACAATTATTTGAAATGTGCAGATTAAATTTGTGGTGAAGGCTTCCCGTTAGGAACCTAATATGTCATTGTTTTTTTATTATAAATAATTTTTGGTATTATTAATTTCTAATCATATATATTTTAACACCGAACTTGAGAGCAATTTAAGTTTTACACAACCTTTACAGTATCAAAAGTTTCACTTTTTTTTCATTAGGAGGACCTATGAGCAGAAGTACTTTTATTTATTGAACTCTTTGGGGAAACGGGGTTTTTGAGTACTAAAATCCTGCTAAATGACCTCCCTCCCCATAGGGAATTATGAACTTAAGTTTTCATTCAATTTTATTTTCATTTGGAATGAATTTAATAAGTAATTAAAATTTTTTAATTTTTTTTAAAAGAAACATTCATAATAAAAGTTTTAAATTTTAGGACTTTTTTTTTTATTATAAATTTGCATTTAAGAATTAATAAAAGTATTTGAATTTCTTTCTAGATTTTTATTATAATCTCTTTTCATTTATTGTTTAACACAGAGCCTCATCACCAATGCTGCTGAAGAAGAAGAGGTTTCCAAAAGGAAAAGTGAAAATGATGAAAATCCTTCCTGTAATTACCAGATTAATAGAAAGAAAAGTCTTTCCTTAGATGCAGTTAATAAGTTTTCTGATGTTAGTATTGAAGAATATCCAAGTGGTGGAGAACTTTATAATTCATTTATTTTAGAGGAAGAAACATGTAAACCGAAACATAGGCTAAATCATTCTTTGTCCAAATCTGAAGGGGAATTACATGCATTGATTGCGGAAGAATCTTCTAACTCATTCATTTCAGTAAATAAGACAATCAAACACACTCTTAAACCAAAAATTTCACTGTCAAAATCGAGCGAATCAAATCCATTAAATAATTCTGAGGAACCTAATATTTTGAAAACTCTTTCAGATACTGTCAATCATCAGGATGAGATTAACCGGAATGTTAAAACACTTAACGGAGGAGTTTATTTTTCTTTCGTAAACAGCAAAATGAAAAATAAACGTACAGTTGTACTTGAAAGTTCTTATGATTCTCTTCCTGATGTAGATATAACAGATCAAAATAAGAGTAAAGATTCAAATTTACTCGATGACCTTATTTCTTCTGCTCTTAAGAAACAGTTGAATATCACTGAAGAAAAACAAACCAAAAGTAATATATTTAATTCAGTTTGTACAAATTCAAATTTTAAGAGAGGAGAAAAATATGTTCCAGTAAATAAATCATTTAATAGTAGCGAAAGTTCTGATGATTTTGAAAATTATATTCGAAGTGTGAAAAAAGGAACAGAAAATTCTCACAAAACTACAAAACATGTAATAGACGATTCAGATTTCATTGTTTCTGATAGTGATGTTGAATATCTCTCTCCGGTAAGAACAAATAAGACTAAGACATCAACTGAATGTAACACTTATTCCAATATCAGAGAACATAAAACAATTGAAAATGAATGGAGAAAACCACCTAAACTTATTTTTTCTTCAAGTTCTGAATCTGAAGAAGACCCTTTACCAAAAGGAGGTCGTAAACCTATTCTTAAGCGGAAAAATGTTAAGAGGAAGCAAGTAGTAAACAGACAAAACTCTGTTGTTGAAGTGGAAAGGAAAAAAACACCAAAGTCATTTCTTTCCTCTTTGACACAAAACACGCTGTTATCTGAAGCACATGAAGATGCCATTCCATTCATAAAAAATTTTAGGAAATTTAAAGAATCTCTTACAATAAAACTTTATAAGTTATTTAATGGTTTTATATTTGACAACCAGTTGCCATCATTTATGGATATTACATGGAACCCAAGATTAACAAAGACTGCTGGTTATTGTTTTAATGAACTTGATGAATCAAAACCAATGGGAAGAAGTTCTCTTATTGAACTTTCTTCAAAGGTATTAAAGTGTTTGTTTGTTTTTTCAGTGTTTCAAACATGCCTTAAACTTCAAATTAAATTATTTACATGTTAAAGTTCTCGCTATCGAAGTAAATGTAATCTTTGGTTTTCAGGTAATTGATGCTCCTGGACGCTTAAGAGACACTCTTATACATGAACTATGTCATGCAGCAGCATGGATAATATCAGGCTATAAGGATGGACATGGGCCTATTTGGAAATCTTGGTGGGTTCATTTGCTAATTATAATTTTAATTGTAATTTAATGTAAATGTTTTTAGTATATGCTCTATTATCCCAGTATCCTAATTTTTAAACATTTCATATTTTTAAAACTTTTATATATACCAATAGAACTGAGATTAATTTCCTTAATTTCATCTGATTAAGAAATTTTTTGTGATGGGCTTCTACTCGCCTCTGTCACCAATTTCTTTAATTTCTTGTTTCCATATTTAATTCTGTAAAGTCACCGGATTTTATCAGGTGATCGACTGTTCTGTGTTTTAAGATGGTGTGGAAGCATTGTGATAATCAAAGTATTGCATTCCATTCTTTCCTCCTTTTCGAAATTTATTCTTTCGAAATTTTCCATTCTCATATATATATATATATATATATATATATATATATATATATATATATATATATATATATATATATATATATATATATATATAATATATATATATATATATATATATATATATATATATATATATATATATATATATATATAATTTAGGGATGGAGCGATACCAAAAATTTTTAACCGATACCGATACCTAAAAATATGCCGATACTTTCCGATACCGATACTTTACTCCTATATACAAAATTTTACCGATACCGACCGATACGATACTTAAAATATGCCGATACTTGCCGATACCGATACTTCACTCCATCCCTAATATATATATATATATATATATATATATATATATATATATATATATATATATATATATATATATATATATATATATATATATATATATATATATATATATATATATATATATATATATATAAGAAGAGAAGAGAAAGTGAAAAGAAGAGAAGAGGAGAAGAAAATTGGAAGGATTGTTTAGAGTACGCTGTAGAATTGTAATGAAAAGGAAATTTTTCGAACTTAAAATAACAAATTTATTTTAAAATATATTTTTTAAAAAATTTTCATAAAACAAAATTAAATAAATCGAAATTAAATCATTATCAAAATTTTGTGGAGAAGCAACAAAACTTTCAAACAACATACTTTCGACTTAAGTGAAAATTTCTACATTAGTATTACGAATATAAAATTTAAAACACGAGATTGGATTGGGCGACAAGGCTGGATCATGAAGAATAGTTCTTCGCATGGTTTTAGGGTCTGGGATTCCTTTTAACCAGTTTTTTTTTTGTCTTCCCATGTACGACTGCAGGAATTTTCCTGCAGTTGACGCCACCCTGCATCAGCGGGATACGGTGTGATGTATAAAAAAAAAAAAAATATCGTTACAAATGCTTTAGGTTTTAGTAAACTAACAACGATATTACTGATCCTGCCTCAACTCCTGATTCTTTATGGTAACCAAGCCTATATCATTTATCCAGATTGTTAATGACCAGCAAGTTTTGCAGTATATCCGAGAATTTAAGTGGGACTCATCATTTAAAAGTTTTCAAGAATGTTTCATTCTTTTAGAAAACTGGTAAATGCTTCTGAATACCTTTTCCTCTATCATAAGTAATGAGAAGCAAACTCGGAGGTTTAAATCAGCTTTCCCACTGCAGATTTCCGTATTACCTTCCAGCAGACACCAGATGTATCTTTTTATCCATCACATTAATTTTGTCTTTAGATTTTAGGGACTGCTTGCAAGATTCCTAATTTTTATATGATCTTGACAAATGTTTAGTAATTGACAAATCAGTAATTGGTTAGTGTCATTCAGTCTCCCACCGTAGCTCCTCCTAAAAGTAGTCTTTGTTCAATTTCACATACGGTGGGCACAATAACTAAATATTAATGTGAACAGTCACTAAAGTTTGAAGCTTTTTAAATTTTCTATAATTAATTTACAGTTTATGGCAAGGTGTATTATAGCACTTAATTTCAAAACTCTCATATCACCAAAATAAATCCACTATTATATAACATTACTCCCTTTCTATATAATATATATATATATATATATATATATATATATATATATATATATATATATATATATATATATATATATATATATATATATATATATATATATATAATATATATATATATATATATATATATATATATATATTATATATATATATATATATATATATATATATATATATATATATATATATATATATATATATATATATATATATATATATATATATATATATATATATATATATATATATATATATATATATATATATATATATATATATATATATATATATATATATATATATATATATATATATATATATATATATATATATATATATATATATATATATATATATATATATATATATATATATATATATATATATATATATATATATATATATATATATATATATATATATATATATATATATATATATATATATATATATATATATATATATATATATATCAGGGCATCAAAGGCAGGACGTGTTTTTCCCGAGCTTCCCGTTATCAGCAGGTGCCATTCATATGAAATTCATTGCAAATACACATACAAGTGTATAAAATGCGGACATAGGTAAGTGACTCTTGAAATAAGTGATGATATCATAGTATTTTGAATTGTAGTATCAGGCTAGATAATTAATAGATAAACTTTTGTGGCTATAAAATGTATGTTAAAAACATTATTCCTTTTTATCCGCTAGTTTATATATATATAATATATATATATATATATATATATATATATATATATATATATATATATATATATATATATATATATATATATATATATATATATATATATATATATATATATATATACAGTGGCGGCTCGTGTAAACTTGGCAAGGAGGGGCTGCAAGTTTATATATATATATATATATATATATATATATATATATATATATATATATATATATATATATATTATATATATATATATATATTATATATATATATATA
>SEYY01014436.1:0-2500 GCA_009176605.1 Armadillidium nasatum | reverse complement strand
TTATTTTTATTATTATTTTTTATTATTATTATTATTATTATAGCAAAATTCATTTCAAAATATGCATCTGCTTTAACCGGTTATTCGCTAGCATACGCACAAACGTAAACACATTTCCATACACACACACACACGCACATATTATATATATATATATATATATATATATATATATATATATATATATATATATATATATATATATATATATATATATATATATATATATATATATATATATATATATATATATATATATATATATATATATATATAACAACATATCCTGCATTATGCAGGGTGGTGTCGACTGCAGAAATGAAAATTCCTGCAATCGTATTTGGGAAGAGAGAAGACTGGTTAAAAGGGTTCCCAGACCTTAGAACCATGCGAAGAACCATTCTTCATGATCCAACACTGTCGCCTAATCCAAACTCGTGTATTTAAATTAAAATTCTTAATACTAATGTTGAAATTTTCCATTTAAGCCGAAAGTATTTTATTTGAAAGTTTTGTTGCTCCGCCACAAATTTCGAAAAATAATTTAATTTCGATTCATTTAATTTTTTTTTTTTTTTTTTTTTTTTGAGAATACCAATAATTTAAGTAAAATTTATATTTTAAAATAAATCTTTTGTTATTTATAAGTTGTTTGGAAAATAATTTTTCTTTTCAATACAATTCTTAAGCATTCTCTTAACGATCTTTCCCATTTTCAGAATAGATTGTGATGGTTGCTATATCTTTTCTTCTTTTCTCTTCTCATATCCTCTCCTCTTTCTTCTTCTCTTCTTTTCTCTTCTCTTCTTACCTCTTCTCTTCTCTTCTCTCCTCTTCTCTTCCATCTGATCCTTCTTTCTTTTCTTTTCCCATCTGTTTAAAGCACCTCCACTAAAAATGGTAGCTAGGAATACTCATAATTTATAAATTTATTGTGGGACGTAAACAGCAATATATATATATATATATATATATATATATATATATATATATATATATATATATATATATATATATATATATATATATATATATATATATATATATATATATATATATATATATATATATATATATATATATATATATATATATATATATATATATATATATATATATTAGGGGGAGGACCTAGCTCAGTCCGAAGCGATGAAAGTACACCACCCTATTGGGCTTAACCCGCGGGGTGATAGGATGGGCTACACCGTTCCGTTTTACTCCATTGCCCTTTGGTTCGTTCCCTTTCGCGTTTCATCTTCTCAGAGGGTCTCTAGTGTACTCTTGACTCACATTGGAGTGCCTATGCTCCCACAACTTTCCTCCTTCTTCACATGTGTAAATGTACAAGCGCTTACACCTACATTACCTATTAAATAAATCAAAATGGCGAAGCATAAATCTGCCTTGGAGAATCCAAGAGGGGCGGATTCCAAACATAGCTCTTCATCCACTCCTTCCCCCATCACCACTCAGGAGTTGGTGGCCTCTGGTGATGGGATTGGTGCCACCAAGACTTTGTTGTCGACTTACCCTGGTGCACTATCTTCTTTTTTCATTAATTTCTGAAACATTCGCGGTCTTTTGTCTAACCTCCAATTTGTTGAACACCACCACTTTTCTTCTAAACCTCAACTCTTGTTCTTAACTGAAACTCAGGTGTCTGAGTGCTCTGATAGCAAACCTTACTCTGTTTCATCCTACTGTCTCTATCCTCAATTTTCAGCCAAAGACGGATGCTGCACAAATGTGCGCAATGATGTTTGACCGCCATTGTGATGAACCCAACATTTTTTTTTTTTTTTTTTTTTTTTTTTTTTTTAAAGTTCACATCTCACGGGCATTGCCCTATTCGAGGAGAGGAACTTTTCTAGGTAGAATATAACCTAGGATCCAGAAGTGGGATCGAACCGGCGCCCTCAAGCACGTGAGTCATCAATCACTTTACCGTTTGAGCCACGGTAAACATACTTGTTCTTTTCAAAACTTCTTATCCTTCTCCTCAAACAATTAAACTCTTTCCTCCTCTGGGTTCCTCCGATCATCTTCTTATCTCTGGATCTTGTCCTGTCTCTTCAAGTCTTCCTCAAGAACGGCCCCCGCCATCGGCAAGGAGACGATTCTAGCATTTCGGTGCAACTAATTGGTGTGAGCTGCGATTGTACTTTTCTGATTTTCTATGGAATGATTACTGTTTCCGTGGGAAGGGTCCCTCGGAGTCTACAGAGAGCATAACCGAGGTGATTCTCTCTCTCTGGCATGGAGGCGTACATTCCATATTCTTTCTCTTCTACTAAACCTAACAATCTTTGATTTAACTCGGATTGTTCTCGCCCTATCCGCCGCAGGAATGTTGCCTTGGGATTACATCGTCTTCAAACTCCAGAAACTCACGCAACTTATATTTCATCCAGGAATCGTAAAAATCTTATCTTCGTAAGACTAAAAACTCTTTTCCCCATTAAAATGCAATAACCTCTTCTTCACGCTCTCTTCGGAATTT
>SEYY01014435.1:0-11907 GCA_009176605.1 Armadillidium nasatum | reverse complement strand
AAAAAAAAAAAACCTACCTTTAATTTCTTTATTTTTGGACATTGTTTTGTGAAGGGACAGGGCAACATTATTATTATTATTAATTATATATTATATATATATATATATATATTAATTATTATTATATATATTTATATATATATATATATATATTATATATATATATATATATATATATATGCGCACAAAGATGTTATTTGCTCTCGTCCCTAATTTGGAGTCTCACGAATTCTCTACTTTATGACTTAAAGCTCTTTTCCAATTCTAATCCTAAATTTATTTGTTCTGTCTATTTATCTCTTAATTCTACTGACTATAAAAAATTCTGAGACTATTTAAACTCCAAAATAGAGCACATTCTTTCTACTTCTCCTTTCTCTGAAATCATCTTTTTAGTGGATTTCAATGTTCACCACCGCCAATGGCTTTCATCTAGTTCTCAGATCCAGCCGGTGAACTCACACAACATTTCTATCCAGAACAACCTTGGGCAGTTGGTGCAAATCCCTACCCGGATCCCTGACCGTCTTGGTGATGAATCCAACATACTTGATATTTTCCTTACTTCTTATCCTTCTCCTTATACTGTTAAACTCTTTCCTCCTCTGGGTTCATCCGATCACCTTCTTATATCCGTATCTTGTTCTGTCTCTTCAAGTCTTTCGCAAGAACGGCCTTCGTCTTCAGCGAGGAGACGTTTCTGGCATTTCGGTGCCACTAACTAGTCTGACTTTCGGTTGTAATTCTTAGATTTCCCGTGGAATGATTATTGCATTCGTGGTAGGGGTCCCTCGGAGTGTGCTGAGTGTATAACATAGGTGATTCTCTCTGACATGGAGGGGTATATTCAATTTTCTTTCCCTTCTACTAAACCAAATAAACTTTGGTTTACCTCTGCTTGTTCTCGCGCTATCCGCCGTAGGGATGCTGCCTTCTGAGAGTACCGTCGTCTTCAAACTCCTGAAACTCATTCAATTTATATTTCATCCCGGAATCGTACAAAATCTATTGTTCAAGACACAAAAACTCTTTTCTCCTCCGCAAATGCAGTTATCTTTCTGGATCCTCTTCCTCTCTCCCTTTCTACCATTTTGCAAAAAATGTTAATTCTAACTTTGCTTCTTCCTCTTTCCCTCCTCTAGTTTATTCTGACGGCACAACTGCCATTTTACCTTCTACTAAAGCTGAACTCTTCGCTCATACTTTTGCCTCTAATTGTACCTTAGACGATTCCGGAGCTATTCCTCCTTCAACCCCCTCCAACTCATTTATGCCTAACATTGTAATTTCTGCTAAAGATGTCATTTCTGCTCTCTCTGAGCTTTTAACACTAAGAAGGCGTATGGTCCTGATGGTATTCCTCCTGCGGTTCTCAAAAATTGTGCATCCGAGCTTGCACCCAGCCTTGGTAAACTATTTCCTCTTTGCCTTTCTACTTTGACCTTCCTTTCTTGCTGGAATTGTGCGCTCATTCAACCTGTGCCGAAGAAGAGGGGCCCCTCTCAACCCTTTAACTACCGTCCTATTTCTTTGACCTCCGTTCTTTCTAAAGTTTTCGAATCTATCCTTAACAGGAAAATTTGGAAACACCTTAATTCTTCTAATCTTATCTATGATCGCCAGTATGGCTTTCGTAAAGAACGTTCTACTGGTAATCTTTTCCTACTTTCTGACTCTTGGTCCTCCGCTCTTCGGGGTTTCGGTGAATTTTTCGCTGTGGCGCTAGACATATCGAATCCTTTGATAGAGTCTGCCACAAAGCCTTGATTTCCAAACTTCCCTTCTTTCGGAATCTATCCTTCTCTCTGTAACCTTTTCTCTAATTTTCTTTCCGGTCGTTCCATAGCAGCTATTGTAGACGGCCACCGTTCTTCCTATAAATCTATAAATAGTGGTGTTCCTCAAGGATCTGTTGTATCTCCAACTCTTTTTCTAATTTTTAATAAGGATCTTCTCTCTATTACTTCGTCTCCTATACACTCCTATGCCGATGACTCCACCCTTCATTACTCCTTTCAATTTGAAAGACGTCCCTCCCAACAACAGTTGATAGATTCAAGAAGGATGGTCTTGGAGCAACTGACCTCTGACTTTCTCGTATTTCAAATTGGGGCAGAGAAAACATGGTACTTTCAATGCCTCAAAAACTTAATTCCTCCATCTTTCTACTCGACACAATCTTCCACACAACTATGATATCTTCTTCGAAAACACTCAACTCAAACCTTCATCTGTCCTCAATATTCTCGGTGTTTCTTTTTCTCGTGATCTTTCTTGGAAAGATCACATTATTCTCTTCACTAAACAAGCTTCTAAGATGTTGGGTGTTCTGAGGCGCCTTCGTGGTTTTTTTACGCCACCCCAGTTACTTGCTCTGTATAGGGGTGTTGTTCGTCCCTGTATGGGGTACGCCTCGCACATCTGGGGTGGTTCCACACATACAGCTCTTCTCGATAAGGTGGAGTCTAGGGCCTTTCATCTTATAAACTCTTTTGCTTTTACTTACTCTCTCCAATCTCTTTGTTCCCGTCGAATTGTTGCGTCACTTTCTCTATACTATCCTATTACAACGGACATTGCTCTTCTGAACTCTCACGTCGCATACCTCCTCCATTGAGAAGGGCTCGTGCGACACAACTTTCTACACAGTCTCATCTTTTCTCTGTCCAATTCTCCGACCCCAGACTTAACCGCTATGCTCAATCTTACATGTACTCTACTGGTAAAGTCTTGAACACACTCCCTTCTATTTTCCCAACTTCCTTTGACTTGCACATTTTTAATTGGCGTATGTCGGGTCACGTCGCCCATTAGCGACCAGATTCATAATGTTCCCCAATTCTGGTGGAATTTGGTGGGCCTCCGGCCTTTGCTCACCAGAGGAGACAAAAAAATATATATATATATATATATATATATATATATATATATATATATATATATAATATATATATATATATATATATATATATATATATATATATATATATTAAATGCTATTTGTTTGAAGAGAGATATAGCCTAAAAAACTTTGGGAATTTATGAAATTTGGTAAAAAAATTGACCTTCTTCAAGGCTATATCTCGAAACCAACGAATCGCATTGAATAAAGTATAGAGAGGAATTTGTATCCCCATCCCTCCTCTATACACCCACCAAAAATAAATGTTATAGTTGTAGTTTTTTTGTTTTAATTTTTTTGTCCGAAAAGGTGGATTTTTTTTAAATAGCTATTCAGTTTTGGGCTTATAACATTTTTCCTGTAACTCTAGGAACAAAAGTCTGTTACAAGTTTTTGTTGCCAGTAGAATTCTGAATATACAGTACAAATTTCAGGTCATTCCAAAAGTGGTTTGGCCTCGCCATTCATTTGAAAAGGGTAAAAAAAAAGAAATTTTTTTAAAAATAATTATAGACTCAAGAAAACACTAAAAAAAGAGAGAAGCTATATACACTGAAAATTTCAGGAGAATCGGCTGAAAATTAAAAAAAAAAAAAACGAAATTGGATTGTCCCCTCAATATAATTTGCCATTTTAACCCCGGCAGGCAAACCCTGGTTTTCCCTAATTTTTAGCCGTGGCCGGGGCCCCGGTCGGTTCCATATATATATAATATATATATATATATATATATATATATATATATATATATATATATATATATATATATATATATATATATATATATATATATATATATATTTTTTTTTCTATATTACCTCTGGTGGGCAAAGGCCAGAGGCCTACCAATATTCCACCAGAGTTAGATGAAAAGTCGAGAACATGGTCTAATTAAAGGCCGACATGACCTGATACACGGCGTTTGAAGGTGGCTAAGTCATAGGAAGTTGGGAAAATGGATGAAGGAAGTGTGTTCCAGACTTTACCAGTAGAGTACATGTAAGATTGAGCATAGTGGTTAAGTCTGGGGTCAGAGAGTTGGACAGAGAAAGGCTGAGACTGTGTAGAAAGACGAGTCGCACGAACCCTTCTCAGTGGAGGAGGTATGCAACGAGAGAGTTCAGAAGAGCAATGTCCATTGTAATAGCGATAGTAAAGAGAGAGTGACGCAACATTTCGACGGGCAGAAAGAGATTGAAGAGAATTAGTGAGAGCAGGAGAGTTGATAAGTCGAAAAACTCTAGACTCCACCTTTTCCAGGAGAGCTGTATGAGTGGAACCACCCCAGATGTGTGACACGTACTCCATACAAGGGCTAACAACACCCTTATACAGAGCAAGCAACTGGGGTGGTGTGAAGAAATACTGAAGGCACCTCAGAACACCCAACCTCTTAGAAGCTTGTTTAGAAAGAGAGGTAATGTGATCTTTCCAAGAAAGATCACGAGAAAAGGAAATACCTAGAATATTAAGGAGAGAAGAAGGTTTGAGTTGCGTGTTTTCGCTTAACCGCGGAGTGATAGGGTGGGCTAGACCTTCCCCTTTCGCTCCGTTGCCCTTTGGTTCGCTCCTTTTCGCGTTTCACCTTCTCAGAGGGTCTCTAGTGTACCCTCGTCCCACATGGGAGTGTCTATGCTCCCACTTCTCCTTCCCCCAACTCCCTTCTCACGTTCCTACAAATTTACAAGCGCTTACACCTACATTACCTTTAATATGCAAAAGAAAAATGGCGAAACATAGAACTGCCTCGGAGATGCTACGAGGGGCGGCATCCAAAGAATGCCCCTCATCCACTCCTTCCCCCATCACCACTTGGGAGTTGGTGGCCTCCGGTGATGGGGTTGGTGCCACCAAGACCTCTATGCCGGCTTGCCCTGGTGCACGATCTTCTTTTTTCATAAACTTTTGCAACATTCGCGTCTCTTTCTAATTTCCACTTTGTCGAACACCACCTCTCTTCTTCTAGACCTCATCTCTTATTCTTAACCGAAAACTCAGGTGTTTGAGTGCTCTGACAGCAAAGCCTACTCTGTTTCCTCCTACTGTCTCTATTCTCAATTTTCATCCAAAGGCGGATGTTGCGCTTATGTGCGCAACGATGTTGTCTGTTCTCGTGTCTCTAATTTGGAGTCTTCTGAATTCTCTACCTTATGGCTTAAACTTTCTTGCAACTCTACAACTAAATTCATTTGTTCTGTCTACTTATCTCCTAACTCTACAGACTATCCAAAATTCTTCGACTATCTTAACTCCAAAATAGAACACATTCTTTCTTCTTCTCCCTTCTCCGAAATCATCATTTAGGTGATTTCAATGTTCACCACCGCCAATGGCTTTCATCTAGTTCTCACGATCCAGCTGGTGAACTCGCCTTCCAATTTTCTATCCAGAACAACCTTGAGCAGTTGGTGCATCTCCCTACCCGTATCCCTGATCGTCTTGGTGATGAACCCAACATACTTGATCTTTTCCTAACTTCTTATCCTTCTCCTTACACTGTTAAACTCTTTCCTCCTCTGGGTTCATCCGATCACCTTCTTATCTCTGTATCTTGTTCTGTCTCTTCAAGTCTTCCGCAAGAACGGCCCCCGCCTTCGGCGAGGAGACGTTTTCTGGCATTTCGGTGCCACTAACTGGTCTGACTTGCGGTTGTACTTCTCTGATTTTCCATGGAATGATTACTGTTTCCGTGGGAGGGGTCCCTCGGAGTGTGCTGAGCGCATAACTGAGGTGATTCTCTCTGGCATGGAGGCGTACATTCCATATTCTTTCCCTTCTACTAAACCTAACAAACCTTGGTTTAACTCTGCTTGTTCTCGTGCTATCCGCCACAGAGATGCTGCCTTCAGGGATTACCGTCGTCTTCAAACTCCAGAAACTCATGCAACTTATATTTCATCCCGGAATCGTGCAAAATCTATTCTCCGTAATACTAAAACTCCTTTCTCCGTAGAAAATGCAATAATCTTTCTGGCTCCTCTTCCTCACGCCCTTTCTGGCATTTTGCAAAAAATGTCAACTCTAACTTTGCTTCTTCCTCTTTCCCTCCTTTAGTATCTTCTGACGGTACAACTGCCGTTTTGCCTTCCTCTAAAGCTGAACTCTTCGCTCAAACTTTTGCTTCTAATTCAACCTTAGACGATTCCGGAGCTGTTCCTTCTCCTTCAACCCCCTCCAACTCATTTATGCCTAAAATTGTAATTTCTTCTAAAGACGTTCATTTCTGCTCTCTCTGAGCTTAACACTAAGAAGGCGTACGGTCCTGATGGTATTCCTCCTGTGGTTCTCAAAACTTGTGCTTCCGAGCTTGCACCCTGCCTTGGTAAACTTTTCGCCTATGTCTTTCTACTTCAACCTTCCCTTCTTGCTGGAAACGTGCGCTCATTCAGCCTGTGCCGAAGAAGGGGGACCCCTCTCAAGCCCTCTAACTATCGTCCAATTTCTTTAACCTCCGTTCTTTCTAAAGTTTTCGAATCTATCCTTAACAGGAAGATTTGGAAACATCTCAATTCTTCTAATCTTATCTCTGATCGCCAGTATGGCTTTCGTAAGAAACGCTCTACTGGTGATCTTCCTTTCCCTTCTCTCTGACTCTTGGTCCTCCGCTCTTCGGCATTTCGGTGAATCTTTTGCTGTTGCGCTAGACATATCGAAAGCTTTCGATAGAGTCTGGCACAAAGCTTTGATTTCCAAACTTCCCTCTTTCGGAATCTATCCTTCTCTCTGTGACCTTCTCTCTGATTTCCTTTCCGGTCGTTCTATAGCCGCTGTTGTAGACGGCCACCGCTCTTCCTTTAAATCTATTAACAGTGGTGTTCCTCAAGGATCTGTCCTATCCCCAACACTTTTTCTACTATTCATTAATGATCTTCTCTCTGTTACTTCATCTCCTATCCACTCCTATGCTGATGACTCCACCCTTCATTACTCTTTTCAATTTGAAAGGCGCCCCTCTCAACAACAGTTACTAGACGCAAGGAGGGTTGCCTTGGAGCAGCTGACCTCTGATCTATCTCGTATTTCTAATTGGGGCAGAGAGAACATGGTTGTTTTCAATGCCACCCAAAACTCAATTCCTCCATCTCTCCACTCGACACAATCTTCCACACAACTATGATATCTTCTTCGAAAACACTCAACTCAAACCTTCATCTGTTCTTAATATTCTCGGTGTTTCCTTTTCTCGTGATCTTTCTTGGAAAGATCACATTACCTCTCTTTCTAAACAAGCTTCTAAGAGGTTGGGTGTTCTGAGGCGCCTTCAGTATTTCTTTACTCCACCCCAGTTGCTTGCTCTGTATAGGGGTGTTGTTCGCCCCTGTATGGAGTATGCTTCCCATATCTGGGGTGGTTCCACACATACAGCTTCTCCTAGAGAAGGTGGAGTCTAGGGCATTTCGTCTCATCAACTCTCCTGCTCTTACTAACTCTCTTCAATCTCTTTCTGCCCGTCGAATTGTTGCGTCACTCTCTCTTTACTATCGCTATTACAATGGACACTGCTCTTCTGAACTCTCTCGTCGCATACCTCCTCCTCTGAGAAGGGCTCGTGCGACTCGACTTTCCACACAGTCTCATCCTTTCTCTGTCCAACTCTCTGACCCCAGGCTTAACCGCTATGCTCTGTCCTACATGTACTCTACTGGTAAAGTCTGGAACACACTCCCTTCTTCTATTTTCCCAACTTCCTATGACTTACACACCTTCAAACGTCGTGTATCGGGACATGTCGGCCTTTAGTTTGACCAGGCTTCCGTCTTTTCCCCCAACTCTGGTGGAACATTAGTGGGCCTCTGGCCTTTGCCCACCAGAGGTGACATAAAAAAAATAAAAAAAATAAAATATATATATATATATATATATATATATATATATATATATATATATATATATATATATATATATATATATATATATATATATATATATATATATATATATATATATATATATATATATTAGGGATGGTGGCAAGTATCTGGATCGGCCTTTTTTAAAGGTATCGATATTATGAAAATTTTTGGTATCGCTCCATCCGTAATATATATATATATATATATATATATATATATATATATATATATATATATATATATATATATATATATATATATATATATATATATATATATATATATATATATATATATATATATATATATATATATATATATATATATATATATATATATATATATATATATATATATAAATTAAAAAACAATAATTTAATTTCGTAATTTGACATTCTATAATCTATATTCTATTAATTTTTTTCTTTGACATTGTTTTAATTAAGCCATATATTTTTTTGTGTACCCCCAATCGATAGGAGGCGTACTCCCAGGGGTACGCGTACCCCAGGTTGGGAACCGCTGCTCTAGTATCTTCCGACAGCATAGCTGCCGTTTTGCCTACTTCTAAAGCTGAACTCCTCTCTCAAACTTTTGCCTCTAATTCAGCCTTAGACGATTCTGGAGCTATTCCTCTTCATTCAACTCTTATAATTGCAATTTCTACTGAAGATGTCATTTCTGCTTACTCTGAGCTTAACGTAAAGAAGACGTACTGTACTGATGGTATTCCTCCTGTGGTTCTCAAAACTTGTGTTTCTGAACTTGCACTCTGCCTTGGTAAACTACTTCGTCTCTGTCTTTTTACTTCAACCTTCACTTCTTGCTGGAAAAGTGTGGTTATTCATCTTGTTTCGAAGAGGGGGGGGACCCCTCTTAACCCTCCAACTACTGTCCCATTCCTTTAACTCCTTTCTTTCTAAACTTTTTGAAGATTTGGAAACCTCTCAATTCTTCAAATCTTATCTCCCGTAGCAAGTATGACAGTAAGAAAAGCTCCACTGGTGATCTTCTATCCCTTCTCTCTGACTCTTGGTCTTTCGCTCTACGGCATTTCGGTGAATCTTTTGCTATCGCGCTGGACATTTTGAAAGCTTTCAATAGAGTTTGGTACATATCTTTGATTTCTAAACTTATCTTTTTAGGAATATATCCTTCTCTCTGTGATCTCTCCCATTTTCTTTCCGGTCGTTCTATAGCTGCTGTTGTAGACGGCCACTGTTGATCCTTTAAATCTATTAATAGTGGTGTTCCTCAATATTCTGTCCTGTCCCCACACTTTTTCCACTTTTCAGTAATAATCTTTTCTTCATTACTTCATTACCTATCTACTCCTATGCCGATTACTCCACCCTTCATTACTCCTTTCAGTTTGAAAGGCTCACCTTCCAGCAACAGTTAATTGACGCTAGAAAGGTGGCCTTCGAGCAACTGACCTCTGATATTTTTTTCATTTCAAATTGAGGCAGAGAAAACTCAATTGTATTCAATGGTTCAAAAATTCGGTTCCTCCATATCTCTACTTGACACAGTCTTCCACACAACTATAGCACCTTCTTCGAAAACACAACTCAAACCTTCATCTCTCCTCAATATTCTCGGTGTTTCTTTCTCTTGTCATCTTATAAGGATCAAATTACTTCTCTTTCTAAACAAGCTTGTAAGAGGTTGGATGTTCTGTTGCGTCTTAGTAATTTTTTACGTCACTCCATTTACTTTCTCTTTATATGGGTGTAGTTTTCCTCAGTATCTCAGTATATGGTACGTCTCACACATCTGATGTGTTTCCACACACGAAGCTCTCCTTGACAAGGTGGGGTTTATGGCTTTTTGTCATAGCAACTCTTCCGTTCTCACTAATTCTCTACAATCTCTTTCTGTCCATCGAACTGTTGTGTAACTCACTCTATACTATCGCTAGTACAATGGACTCTGCTCTTCTGAACTCACACGTTGCATTTGTCCTCCAATGAGAATGCTCGTGGAACACACCTTTCTTATACTCTCTCTGTCTCAGACTTAACCACTATGCCAAATCTTACATGTACTCTACGTTTAAAGTTTGGAACACACTTCCTTTATCTCTTTTCCCAACTTCTTTTGACTTGCACACTTTCAAGCGCTGTGTATCGGGGAATATTAGCGTTTAACGGTTAGGTTCCGGTATTGCCCCAACTCTGATGGAAATTAGTAGGTCTCTGGTCTTTACCCACCAGAGGAGACAATATATATATATATATATATATATATATATATATATATATATATATATATATATATATATATATATATATATATATATATATATATATATATATATTGTGCTGAATGTGCATGGTGAGGAGGTGAGGGTGGTAAAGAGACGTGAGTTTTTGGTGTGGAGTATTCGCAAGCGAATGAGGAAACATGCTGGAAATCACCAACAGGATAGAGAAATACGGAAGAATGGTGAGGGTACTGTACCCAATCTTTGCCGACGAAAGAATGGATGTAGGAGTAAAGAAAGTAATTTTTGAAAGTACTCTAACCCCAATTTTGTTATATACGGTGGAGATTTGTAGTACGACAACAAGAGAAGAAAGCAGAATTGAATCAGCAGAGATGAGGGGGTTGCAGTTTATGGTGGGAAGGAACATGTGGGAGAGTATAAGAAGCGAAAGAAAAAGATAAAGTATAGGGGTTGGACCAGTAATTCAAAAGGTAGATGCATCAAAACTAAGATGGTTGGGATACGTGTGAAGGATACTGGAGGGGAAAGATGGTAGAGAGAGGTGAGAGTGGATGCCAAAAGGAAGAAGACAGAGAGAGACTCATGAAGAGAGTTGGAGATTCACTGAGGCGACATCAGGTGTCTACGGTGGAGCAGTTGGTGGAAGATGGAATTATTTAGACATATCTAGATGGAGATGAGTGCTGGCCCTGCTGACAGACCCCTAGAGCCTTACTGGAATTGGAGGTAGATATACCACATATACCTTTTTACCTTCTCACCCCCTGACCACCCCACGCTGGGGTGGCCACACTTCGCTAATGAATCCGCCCACTGCAGTCGGACTCCTCCAGAGATCACTCAAGGCAGAGATGTCCCAGAAGATTCTGGGGCGAGAATTAGAAGGACAGAGTAACAGGAAGTGCGACACTGTCTGCGGGGCCTCTCCGCATCTGGTGCAAGTGGGAGATGTCTGGTTTATATTGAATTTGTGTTTGTATTGTTGCAAGTTTGGGTGGTGCCCACATCTCAGCCTTGATAGGGAGATTTGTGAGTGTCTTGGAAGGTTGTTGAAGTTGGGATTTATTTCGGGAGGGTGTGTGTTTTTAGAATGTTGTTTGGTGGTCTGTTTGTCAAGTAGGAATGAGTTAGTTAAGTATGAATATGTTTTGTTATTGTGGTGTTGGGAGGGGATGGGGGGATGTGATTTAGGATTGGTTCGTAGAAGGTAGCTGTGGATGATGGTGGTTGTTTTAGTCTGTGTTCAGTTGGATGTAGGAGAGTTTGGTGGCATGGGTGTGTGGGTAGAAGGGTTTTTGCATAGAATTGAGTGCCTATCATTTCGAGGTGGTTATTTAGAGGTAATATTTTGGTTTCATTATGTAAGTAATGTTGAGGGGTTTTGGGTGTGCATCCGGTAATTGTGCGAAGGGCTCTATTTTGTGTTATTTGAAGTTTCTTTAGGTTTTGTTTGGAGAGCATTGGGTGCCAGACAGGGAGGCATAGTTGATGGTGGGGCGTATAAATTGTTTGTAGATAGAAATAGAGGTTTGTATGTTGTTGTTAATGTCTGTGTTGGCCACTGACTTGAGAATGTTGTGTTTTCTGTTTGCTGCTGTTGTGGTGTTTTGGATGTGTTTGGTGAAGGTGAGGTGGTTGTCGAAGGTTAAGATGAGAATTTTTGGAGTTTTGTTGAGGGGTATGGGTGTGTTTTTTAGGAGAACTTGTGGGTGGGTGTTGGATAGGTGTCGGTCTGTTGTTATGAGGGTTTAGAGGATTTGTTTGGGGATGCCGTCATCCGGTTTTCTGTAAGCCATGTTTGAATTTGTGCTAAGTAATTTTGTGTGATTGTTGTTGCGGTATCGAGATTTTGGTGGGTGGTGGCAATAGTTATATCGTCGGCGTATGATGTAATGTGGGTGTGTGGTTTGGGGTTGAGGAAA
>SEYY01014434.1:7500-20035 GCA_009176605.1 Armadillidium nasatum | reverse complement strand
GAAACATTATACTATCAGAATGAAATACAACCTGATAGTATAATGGGAAGAGGAGAGCGTTAGCATGTGTGGGCAATGAAGCACTATAAGGTATCCTGGATTCGTGTATTTTCTAAAGAGGAAATAGAATGAAGTTAAAGAAAGGAACGAGAACAAGAAGTAGTACAGATTTTTCCTTTTTCTGAAGGGCGACGTGTCATCTCTTGGTATAGTCTAGCGCCTGCAAGGTTCAAAACTCAAGAATTTCCTGTTCTTGAAATCATGAAGGGTAATGAAAGAGGAGATAAGGTGGAACCCTTTACAATTAATGCAACAAAATGGTTTTGAAATGATGTGTTGGCACTACCACAACGTGAACAAACTGGTTTTTTTTCTAAGTTCACATGCCCGTGAGATGTAAACATCTATTTAAAAAAAATATCTCACGGACCTATTCAAGGGGAGAAACTTTTCTAGGTAGCATATACCTAGGATCCGCTAATGTGATTGAACCGGTACCCTGAACCGGTACTCTATCATTTATGCAACAGTAGACTGCAGGACGGTATGGTTTGGAGGGACAGGTAGGATTATTTTGGAGTCTCCAAATTTTTGACGTTTGAAACATTTGTGGAATGATAGGTTTGTAAGTACTGTTTAAATGGTGATACTAGGTTTCATTTTGGTAGGAGGAAACGGTACACTAGAACTCAAAGGGCAATCACGGGTTCGACTAGTTAAGTGCTTTCTTAGTAGAAGGAACATCTATATATCAGTAACAGGTAACTGTTTAATTTGCAGCTAAGATAATATATCAGCTGGATCACCCAACTTAATTACATGTCATACAAAGTTTCTTTAATGGTGCTGCGGACAACATCAGGAGTAGAGGGGAGTGGATTCTCATCATGAGACGGAAGCGATCTGTATAATATTTCATCTACATAATATTCAAAGCCCTGGTTTGAACCAGGCCCAAGAGTGGTCATGAAGAGGTCAGGTGGGAGTCTGACCGCTGAAGGTAATCCTCTTTACTAGGTAGAACGATATCTTATTTTTCACCTTTGTTATAATTAAATCTTCCACACTCCCTCACTATAAAGCAGAAATAGCAACGAAATATATGATGTATAAACTGCTACATAACTGGAGTGTTTGGAAATGAAAATTATTTCGTAAGAGTAAGGCGTCTTGTACACGAGATCAGGTTCAAGTGAAGAATTCGTTGCAATATTCCACGAAACTCCATCCCATGAGGACGTGGGCTGAGGATGTGACCTCGGGTAAGCCCTCAAGAATTCTAAATCTTGTTTCTTCCCATGTACTATAGGAGATAATGAGGTATACTTTAAGTGAAGAACTGTCCCCTGGGTAGTTAGTCAGGTTAAGGTCCTTTACAATGGGCGTTTTGGTCAATGGTGAAAAAGGCCAAGTTTTCACTCTATCCACATCCATGGGTGAAGGAGGTTAGGATGGCCCAGTGATCCGTACATAGACAGACACCCAAAGACCATATGGGCCTGAAGAGTACGGAAGAGGGGCAGGGAGGGATGAGGATGCTTTCAAAGGAAAAGTCATAAATCATTTTATGTAGGTTGAAGAAAAGGAAGCAATGTCATAACGAAACGAAGATGTAGAATGAGCGATAAATCAAAAATGAAGAATCTTGCAAACACATACTTCTTTGTGTGTGTGTATATATAATATATATATATATATATATATATATATATATATATATATATATATATATATATATATATATATATATATATATATATATATATATATATATATATATATATATATATATATATATATATATATATATATATATATATATATATATATATATATATATATATATATATATATATATATATATATATATATATATATATATATATATATATATATATATATTATTATTATATTATTATTATTATTAGAAAATCCTTATATTTTAGATTTCATTAAATATTTTATATTAAATTAATAGATGAAATGATTTTAAAGTATCAAAATACGCCTGAAGTGAATTTGAATAATGAAAAGACCTTTCATTTAAAGGCTTTATTCCACTAAAGAATTATATTACATGTCTGGAAATTAAAAAAAGAAAAAGACATTAATAACATATTAGAAATTAAAACCTATAAATAATTATCATTACATTCACCCCTTCTAGCAATTTTAATTCTATTAATTTCATGGGTTTATTTTCTTATAAGTTCAGACGCTGTACTGGTTTGCAAACTCGACTAGACCTTCTTAATTCTGGAGAGTTCTGAGTAATCTCTTCCTTTGTAGGAATATTAATCTCTGATGGTGTAGGTTCTAAAGGAATGTCGTCAGTCTCGGCTCCTGAGTCATCATTGCTTCCACAACCCACTTCACTATTTATGTTTTCAGGATGATCAGGGTAGGGATCATTTGTATTTTGATTACCACATGGAGCTAGATCACGGAGGGAAACTGTTGATTCCCTACCATTGGAAAATCTCACAAAAGCATATCGTGGATTTACCTCTAAGAGCTCCGCTTCTTCCACTAGAGGATCGAACTTAGACTTTTTACTTGCTTCCTTACTAGTACTGGACCAGGAGAGGACAGCCATGTAGGAATAGTATATCCATTACTAGACTTTTGTAGATAATTAAAAAGCCTCTCATGTGGAGTCTCATTAGTTGATGTTGTAAGGAGAGATCTTATTGAATGAAGAGCTTGTGGAAGTACCTGCTCCCACTGTGCCACCTGCAGATTCCTAGATTTCAAAGCTGAAGATATAGTCTTCCATATAATTCCATTATACCTCTCACATTGCCCATTACCTTGAGGGTTGTAAGGAGTAGTTCTACTAGCGGCTACGCCAAATCCATGAAGAAATTGCTTCAATTCTTGCGACATAAAAGCAGTACCCCTATCAGAGTGTACATATGAAGGAAGTCCAAATATGGAGAACAGTTGAGAAAGACACCTTATAACAGTTTTAGCAGACATGTCAGAGCAAGGGTACACAAAAGGAAATCTTGAGTATTCATCAATTATGGTAAGCATATACTTGTTACAGGATGAAGATGGTAGCGGTCCTTTAAAATCGATATTCAATCTTTCAAATGGTGATGATGCCTTAATAAGTACAGATGAAGGAGGCTTATAAAATCTTGGTTTGCACTCTGCACAAATAGAACAAAATTTTGTCATGCGTTTTACATCCTCAACAGAGTATGGGAGATTTTTACAACGAATAAAGTGAGCCATTCTAGCAACTCCGGGATGACACAAAGAGTTATGAAGTTGCAACAAAGAGTCTGTCCCATCTACAGAGGCACACAAAGATCTTGACAAAGTATCAGCTGGTATATTATCTTTCCCGGGACGGTATATAATGTCGAAATCATACGGAGACAATTCTATTCTCCATCTCATAACCTTTTCATTCTTAATTTTTCCTGATAATTTGGCATCAAACATGAAAGAAACGGATTTCTGATCAGTAACTAGAGTAAAATGGTGTCCCATTAAATAATGTTTCCACTTACGCAAGGCCTCAACAATTGCATATGCCTCCTTTTCCACTGAAGAATGCTTTCGCTCACTATTATTTAAGGTCCTAGAAAAGAATGCAACAGGCTTACTTCCCTGAATAAGTGTAGCATCTATAGCAAAATCCGAAGCATCAGTTTCTACAACAAATGGTATCGATTCATTGATTGAGCAGACAACAGCCCTACAGATATCCTGTTTCAAGATATCAAATGAATCTTGAGCAATTTTTGGCAAGGGAAACTGTTTACTTTGCACCAGTGATTGTATCTTTTCAGAAAACTTTGGTATCCAATTGGAATAGTAGGAAAACAATCCAACTACTCTTTTTAGTGTTTTAGCATCAGATGGCAAAGGAAGTTCCAGTAGTGGTCTCAATCTCTCTGGATCAGGTTTTATTTCATTGTGAGAAATGCTATAGCCAAGCCAATTAATATCTGTTAAGTAAAATTTTGATTTTTCATAATTGATAGTAAGATTGTTTCTTTTGGCAGCCACAAGAAATCCATTCAAGTTTAAATTGTTCCGTTTTTCCATAAATTACCAAATCATCTAGATACGAATATACACCACGCAATTTATTACTTTTAATAAAATCATGAATGACACGTTGAAAACATGCAACTCCATTGGTTACACCAAAGGGTATTCTGCAAAACTGATTGAGTTTACCACAGGCCTCGAAAGCTGTATATGGTTTATCATTTCCTTGTATAGGGACTTGATGATAGACACTCTTTAAGTCTATTACACTAAAATATTTTTGATGAGCTATAGTGTTAACAAGGTCATCAATCCTTGGAAGAGGATAGGCCTCTAGTTGAGTGTACCTATTTATTGTCTGCGAATAGTCAATTACTAATCTTTTTTTATTACTGTTGTTGTTGTTCACGACTACTACTTGAGCTCTCCATGGTGAGAAACTTGGCTCAATAATTCCTTCTTGAAGCAGACGTTCAATTTCTGCCTTAATAAATTGGAGAATCTGAGCTATTGTAACGTCTTGATTTTGTAGCTATCGGTTTGCAGTTGGGTAGAAGGTTTAAAAAAAGAGGATGAGAGCATACTGAGTATGAACTTAAACTGCATATATTAAGTGGAGGCAATTGTCCTCCAAACTGAAGATTAACACTTTCATGTTGACACAGAACATCATTGTCCCAACAGTAATTCACTGCACAAGTTAGGCAAGACTTCTAATTTTATTTTTTTATAATAATGGTTCAGCATTTTAAAGTTAACAAAACAGTAACCAAGAGTTTCACAAGACAAAGAAGACTGTGCCATTGTCACTTTACCTCTCGTTGGAACTTTGGGCAAAGACAGACTATTTGCTAAATCCTCACCTATATAACTATGAGTACTACCCGAGTCAATGAGAGCACTCACACTATGATTTCCAATAATAATTTCAACTTTAGATTTAGACAACCCTCTTGAAGCTGTGGTTGAAGAACCAACAATAGATGCCAAAAGAGAATCTGTGGCAGCAGATAATTGGGCTCCACTTCTACAAACATTAGCATAATGCCCCTTCTTTTGACATTTTCTGCAAATAACATCTCGTGCAGGACAGTACGACCGTGGATGACGTTTATTTCCACAGAAATAACACTTCTGATTCTACATTTTAATACTTTGTCTTGCCGCCGCAGCAGTAAACTCTGTTATTCCATTAGAACTGTTTGGAATATCATCGGTTGCAAGAGAATTTTCAATAGCCGAAACTGATGCTGAGAGAGGTGTATATGAAGTAGAATAGGAACTTGAATTTTGCTGGGCTATGTCTAAAGCACGAGCTTGTTCGAACGCGGATTGTAGCTCCAATGTTTTATTCTCTAATAACCTCTGACGAATATAGGTAGAATTTAATCCAGTTATGAATGCATCACGAATGGCATCATCTCTATTTTTCTCAGCACTGACAGCTCTAAAGTTGCAGTCAATACTTAATTGTTTTAAAACCTGCAAAAATTCATCTAAATTCTCTCCACTTTGTTGTCGCCGAGTGGCTAGTTGATGTCTAGCAAAAATTTCATTTTTGGGTTTTACATATAATTGTGT
Organism: Armadillidium nasatum; assembly: GCA_009176605.1. Classification (NCBI taxonomy): domain Eukaryota; kingdom Metazoa; phylum Arthropoda; class Malacostraca; order Isopoda; family Armadillidiidae; genus Armadillidium; species Armadillidium nasatum. The sequence continues at coordinate 14,446 of SEYY01014434.1, read as the reverse complement.
CAATACCTCAATAGCTTCTTCATAAGTTTCACAACTAGATATGTATTCATAAACAGCAGGAGCAATATATATAGTTAATAAGAGTATCCAATTTGTTAGGGTTGTATGATTCAATAGAGGAGAGAAAATTTTTAAAAGTTCTGTACCAGTGATTCCATTCTCTTCCTGAGGTACTTCCATTTGGATTTGCTTCAAACCTTTATGGTTTAAGGAATTTGTCCATTTTTGTTTTTGATTTATTTTTTTGTATATTTATATTTTTTTTTTCATTTTAGTGGAATAAATTGAAGTGAATTTGAATAATGAAAAGACCTTTAATTTAAAGGCTTTATTCCACTAAAGAATTATATACATGTCTGGAAATTAAAAAAAGAAAAAGACATTAATAACATATTAGAAATTAAAACCTATAAATAATTATCATTACAACACCCTAAACTTAAAAAATCTTTTATAGAACAGCTACATTTACATGTTTTTATGCTCGTGTGAATTCTCTTGAAAACGTTTAAGGTCTTAGCTTTTTGCCGTTGCGAATGTAAGTCCCTTTTACAATTATGTTTAAAAGTCAAAACGTTTAACAAAAAATACTCATCTAATCCTGAAGAAATCGTCGGGAAATATGAGTACTTCCCCATTTACTGTTTAACAATTTACTTATAGCCTTATGGTAGTTATATAAACTTTAACCTTTAAAGTTAGGAAGTCTTTACAGAGCTTTGTGAGAGAAGTTAGGGCCCATCTTGACCAATTCAACCCTGTTACCTTTTAAAGTTTGCTATTTGAATTAAATTGACTTATTTGATTGCTTGGTTTGAGTTAGTGTATTAACTTGAATTGAATGATTGACTTGACTCTACTGTATAACTGGGCCTGAGTTTTTGAGCAAAGTTTTGAGAGTTCTTGCTTGTTTGGGTTGATTATGTTCCTACTAGGCTAAAAATTTACCTAATTTACCACTTTAAAATTTATTTATGAGCTTACACTAATAAGCCAAATATCCAAGTATTAATTCTTGGAAACAAAGTAAATCCCCCCTTAACAATTTGCATAACATTTTAAATGGTGAGTTTATTAATTTCTTTTTATTATTTGTAGGTTAATGTAATAGAATTAAGTTTATTCTTGGCAGAGCAGTAAACATATCTGCATTAAGTGTTTTCATGGGTTTCAGCGCCATAGAAATCCCAACATATATATATATATATATATATATATATATATATATATATATATATATATATATATATATATATATATATATATATATATATATATATAATAATTATAAATAAAAAATTATAATAATTTTTAATTTAATTAAATATTTTATATTAAATTAATAGACGAAATGAATTTAAAGTATCAAATACCCACTAAAAGAATCTATTATAGAATGGCAACACTTCATGTTTATGACTAGCTACACACGCTTGAAAGCTATGCCGTTACTTACTGGCACCTTGGGCTTGAACCTCGTTGGTAACAAAATTAAAAAATGTAATTGTGTTATAAAAAATCGCCCACATTAACTTAAGAAATCTTCCAGAACGTAATGTATTAACTATTTAAACTACTATAGCCAAATTGTAGTTATATATTCTTTTAACCCTAGGGGTAAGAGTTTTTATAGAGCTTTGTGAAAGAAGTTAGGGCCTAACTTGACATCCTCAACCCTTATAACTATTATTTACTTTTGAATTAAATTGACAATTGATTGCTTGGGTTGGGTTAGTTTATTAACTTGAATTGTATGATTGACGTGACTTACTGTTTAATCTAGGCCTTGGGTTTTGGATCAGAGTTTTGAGAGTTCTTGCTTGTGGCGTTTGAGTCTATGTTTCTACTTGGCTGCAAAGTTACCTAATTTACTTGTAAAAATTTACTTATGCGCTTATACAAAAGAACCACACATCCAAGTTGATTACTTTGGAAATCAAATAAATCCCGTTACTTTACATTTGCAGAACATTTTAAATGGTGAGTTCTTTATTAATTTATTTTTATTAATTTGTAGGTTAAACTTTAATAGAATTAAGGTTTATTCTTGGACAAAAGCAGTTACAATATCTGCCGTAAGCGTTTTCAAGGGTTTCACGCCACAGAAATCCCAACAGATTTCCAAAGTAATTAAAAACGGAATATACTCGCTATGATTATATATATATAATAATATATAATATATATATATATATATATATATATATATATATATATATATATATATATATATATATATATATATATATATATATATATATATATATATATATATATATATATATATATATATATATATATATATATATATATATATATAGATATATATATATATATATACTCAATAAAGGATACCAGAACCCCGTCCCTGAACGAGCAATCATACGTTAATTTAGTAAACCAGTCTTGACTGTCGAACCAAACTCCCAATTGAAAAAATACATGTTCCCTTTTTACTGGTCTAAATCGTAATTGTTCACATATAGCTTTTTAATTCAAAAAATTTTCTCCTAAATTTACAAATTATTTTCCTTACAGTACTCATAAAAACATTAAGAAACAGTTTGATTTTTAAAAAAACTATGAATAACTCTTAAATATCTACATTGTTTAAACTTTCAAAATATCAAAGTAAGCAAATAGAAAAACTTTTCATATTCTAAAACAAAATTTACGTTCTCAGGTAAATGTCAATTAATTACAAATTTTTCCTTTATTCTAATTCAAGATTTTTAAATTTCATTCATATACTCTAACATATTTTTATTTTTTTTAATTTAAAAAAGAAGAGTATATATTTTCTGGGCATTACGTCACAAAATGTTTTCCTTCTTTATATACTTGCGTTTTCGGTTTCATATTTACGACCCATATTTAATAAGTTAAAAATAAATTTGATTCAAGAAAGTTCTCAACGTTGTTCTTTCCACATTTAATAATATATTGGCCTGGAGTTATTCTGCCAATCACTATTTCAAAAAGCCTTTGGGCTTGATCAGTCAAGTGACAAGTTACATCAAATAAGGGAAGAGTCGTGATCAGTCCAAGATCCTATTTCGTCGCTTGATGGATCTTCTCAAAACTTTCGACAATACTACAGGAAGATTTCGTCTTAAAATCTATCATCACAGTTTTTTTTTTTTTTTTTTTATTTTCAGAACTTTAACCAAAATTTTTTGGCCAAAACTTTTTTTTTCTAGATACAAAAAAAATCCATATTAATATTTTTAGATATGGTCCTTCTGAAGTATTTCTGGAAGTTTGGAAGGAAAAATAATTACACAAATATTGCTAGGATATAAATAGATGCTAAATTTTCATTACTTATACATAGGGACCGACCGGGGCCGGGGCTGGGGTTTGCCGGGGTTGACTAAAATTTGAAAAGAGGTCAAAAGCACTGAAATTTTAGGCTAAAAAATTAGAAATAAATTTAATTGAGGTTTATTTAATTATAAGAAAGGCGTAGAATAGCCAACATTCACTTAAATTAATAATTATATGCTTTTTCTCCGAAAAAATTTCAGAAAATTCCAGATTTTGAATAATAAAAGTACAAAAAATTAAAAAAAAAAATTTTTTTGATTCATAATAGTGATTCATCAGCTTTACATATAAGACCCTAAGGTAAAGTTTGAAAAATGCAAGATATAAAATTATCAATAAAACCTATATTTATACATATCACTGTTATACTATTGCTATGTATCAAACTTTTATCAATTAGCTACATTCAAAATTATTATTTTTGTTTATACTTTCAATCAATATGGATAAAAAAAGATCAGCTTCAGCAGTATGGAAGTACTTTACAATGTTTTAGGCTCGAAATAGTAAATGTAACATCTGCAGTTAGGAAATTAGAAGAGGACCTCTGGGTGCTACAAGTAAAAAAATTTCAACCGAATCTTATTGGGGCATAAAATCAAAACACAAAAATGAACATTTTACTAGCAGAAAAGGAGCGGTCAAAAAAGAAAAAAGAAAAGAAAATTTTAAAAAAGCAAGAAGAAAAATCTTAATTTTCTTATATTTTGTTTGAAATTTTTTTTATTATTTGACTAATTGAGATGAAATTTTTTTTTCCCAATGTTCTGAGTTGATTTCGAGCATTTTGTTTGAAAGTTATTTGGACCAAAGTTGAAAAAAAATGTGGGGTCAAACACTATTTAAGCTGAAAATTTTGAATATAATTTTTGCAGAATTTTTTTAAAAAAAAAAAAAAAAAAAAAAAAAAAAAACGCTACCTACTAATCGTAGACAGGAAAAATCGTCGACAGGTTAAACCGTCGACAAGCCAAAAACAAAATTTTCTCACTTGTCCAAAACGTCGACAATTTTTTTGATAAGGTCAAAGGGCCGACAACTTTTTTTTATAACTCGTCCAAACCGTAGACATTTTTTACAAGTCGGCCAAATCGTAGACACCATATATCGATTAATATCGATATATTTAAAAATATCGATTTCTCGATTAATATCGATAGAATTTAAAAATATCGAAAATCGTCGATATATTTTAAAATATCGATTTCTCGATTAATATCGATAAAATTTAAAAATATCGGAAAATCGATTTCCCTTTTTAAATTAAAAAAATATTGATATGTATCCAAATTATCAATTAATTTTTGTTGTATTTAGCACATTTTTTTTTTTACTTTCATCGAGTTTCTTTTATATACCTCTTATCAGCGTATTTATTGGTAATTTTTGATATGTATCCAAAAATTTATCAAATTTTTTTTTTTTTTTTTTTTTGTATTTTTCACATTTTTTTTTAGAATTTTAGTTTCTTTTATATACCTTTTATCAGCGTCTTTATTGTTTTTTTTTTTTTTTTTTTGATTTCATAAGCTCTATATACTTTATTTTATCAATATTTATTGATAAAATAACCATATATTTTGAAAAAATTTACCTTAGTTGTATATTATCATATATATATATATATATATATATATATATATATATATATATATATATATATATATATATATATATATATATATATATATATATATATATATATATATATATATATATATATATATATATATATATATATATATATATATATATATATATATATATATATTTCATTTAAAGCTGGTGCAACAGACTAAAATGTAATTTAAAATTTAGATTAAAAAATAAGGTAGATACATACATATTGTCGTTAATTCAATAACAAATAGTTTTATCGCACTAGGAAATGGGAAATACTGTTAACATTATATTTTGAATAAAATTTAAAAACTATACTGTATATTCATTCAGTTAGTCTTATTTTAAAAATGAATTAAAATTAGCACTCTCTCTCTCTCTCTCTCTCATATATATATATATATATATATATATATATATATATATATATATATATATATATATATATATATATATATATATATATATATATATATATATATATATATATATATATATATATATATATAATTTCAACTGGAACACCACAATATCCGAGACCAGTATTCCAAACAAGGGTTGTTAATACTCTTGTACAGTTTTTAAATAAAATGAAAAAAATAACTGATCTTGAAACCTGAACAGAATCTTGCTTGACTTGAAGCCGCAAAAACAACATTAGATTACATAAAAAGACCAAATACCTGTCCATTTCAATCTTTGTTGAAAAGTCCATCAATGATTAAAAATAACTGATTATCAGAAGTTTTATATTTATTTGCCATAAACACTGGTGCATTTGTTCAGTGAAAGCAATCTTAATTTGTTCTATATGGCAATTGAATGCACATTTTTAACACGGTTTAATGAGAATTTCCTCTCTTCTGATACTCAATATCCTTGATATTGGTTAACTAGCAATTAAGTTCGATAATTGAATCCGTGGTAGAAAGGGAATGAGTATGATTTCATTCAATCTTTAAATTTATCCGAGATTTTAAACAAAAAAACAATCCTTATCAATCATAGCTATTTTTTCCAAGAATATTTAGGATAGGAAGATGAGCTCTTTAATTTAAGAGCATTAACTGACGATCGGGAACAATCATTTGTTCGCAAGTACATATATAAATGTTCATTAAGTTTCACCTTCATAATCTTTCAGAATAAAGTAGCCTGGCACAGACTAATTCCTCTTAACTAAAGGATAAGAATAAGGAATTAGATACTTAAAAGGAAATTAAAATATGTTTTACTGGTTGAACAATTTATATTTTATATTTAAACATATAACAATTAACATGACTTGGCCGTTGTCGAGAATATATATGCCTAAAAGCAGGGGTAAAAAAAAAAAAAAGTTGGAAAAATAAAAAAGAATATTGAGGAGAGAATAAGAAGAGGAATGTTTACGCATTAAGATAGTGCTGAACAGAATTATTAAAAATTAAGAGCTAAAATTTATTTTCAAAAATGAATTTTTGACAATATTTAATTTTAAAAAATAATAAATGAGTTTCCATAAAATTATATTTCAAAATCTATAGAGGAGCAACAAATCTTTCTAGATAATGTAGCAAAGACGAAAGGACTGATTAACCAAACAGCCATGAGATTTCTTTGCCAACAGCTTGTATCAACTTTAGAACCTGCATTTGAAATTATAAGTGTTGAAACTCTACCTTACAGTTTGGAGAAGACTCATGGACCTGCATCGAGACAAGCTAGTCTGAAAATATTATATTTTTGGGAGCCTTGTGAGAACTTTTAAGAACAGATGGGGAAAGATGTTTATTTCACTGACATAGTTTAACTCCTATTTGAATATATATATATATATATATATATATATATATATATATATATATATATATAATATATATATATATATATATATATATATATATATATATATATATATATATATATATATATATATATATATATATATATATTAGTAAAACTAAGAAATGGTGTCCAATAGGAAGCCATCTTATCCCCTACACTATAGCTGCGTTCA
>SEYY01014434.1:0-2500 GCA_009176605.1 Armadillidium nasatum | reverse complement strand
AACTAATTCTGAAATAATATAATATATATATATATATATATATATATATATATATATATATATATATATATATATATATATATATATATATATATATATATATATATATATATTGCAATGGGTCGCCGAAGCGCTCAAACGTTTTTATTACTGGTAGGGCAATCCCAACCAGTCACCAGTACTAGTGATAAGGAAAGAGAATACTAAAAATCAATTGACCAAACCAAATATATGGTGCCTAAACTCCGATCGACTGAGAACTGATGAAATATTGTTGTTCAAAAACCAATGGCATTTGCTGATGTGGGGGAACACATTGGTGATGGTATGTTTGTGAGATCTTCAGACGAGCAAAATAAACCTCCTGCAAACAATTCTTATTAAAAGATGATTTCCAATCACCAAGGGGTGGCTTGTTAAACTTTAAAACTAAAGTTTGCGGAAACCAACTGGTACCTTTCAAAAATCCTCTTCTGAATACAAGGATAAAGTCTTTTTCAGTGAGTTGACCCAATCGCAATGACTTTTTCTAGATTTGCTGATGTACAGCATGGAACATATAAAGCAAACTTGAACTTATCTTCAAAAATGTTATTGGTCCGAGCACCAACATGAGATAGGACTCGAGATGGGAGTGGATAATATTCAGAAAATGCTAGACGAGATAAAAAAAAATAAAAAAAAGCTTAGCAAATAACCCCCTAAACTAATCCAAAAAAAAATACGGTTATCGGAGTAAATAACGCAAGAGGTTTCAGTGGCCAGTATCATTAATCTGGATTGGTCTAAACTTATGTGCAATGTAGTTGCACCGTAAAAATATGACAGCATCAAGCAGTGTTATACAAAATACCAAAGTTGCTCAAAAACCTTCCACTGTTTCAGAACTGTTCAAGTGAATCACTGAATGCGAGTAGAAAGTGGCTTTGCTGTCAAAACCAGCATTATTTGTTATCATTAAGGAAATTAATGGCCGTGGATAAAACCATGTAAAGTTGTATTCGAAATATGAAATAAGACTTGCGAAGAGAAGGTGCAAATCATCAAAAACCTTTTAAAAAACTTCAAAGGGCCATCGAGAATTGCTCTTGGTAATTTCAACCAAGAAAGGAGATTGCTAAAGACTGAGGTTTATGAAGTCTCCCATACAACACATCATATAATCTCTCGTGAGTTACAATGACATGACATTAGACAGCTTTCAGGCCAGATGTAGTGGAAGACATGCTCACTCTTGGCAATATGGGGTCTTACGTTCAGCATCATAATTAAATGAGATGTTTGCCTAATGACCGAGTCATCGTATTCAAGTTTTGACCGTAGAAAGAACTTGATTGGCTGAGGTGACAATTTGCGTTCAACACCACACGCCGTATGCGAACAATGATGTTACGATGTCCAATGGTAGCCTGCACAGTCTTAATTAAGTAATTGTTATATGGTCGCGTGCCTATTTTACCCGTGTTGCTTACCTGGTGAAAGATGACAGTAGTTGTCTTGATCGTTCGTTGAAAACAGGAAGCCCACTGAAACTGTGAATACGTAACCCTATTGACCGCCTCTTTGCATTTAGCCTTTTATTATTATTATTCATTATTATTTTTGCAAGACAGGCAAAGCACAAATCATCTGCGTACAAATATTAGTGGACGGTAGGGGGAACTACTGAAACTATTATTAAATAAAGAAGCCAAACAATATGACACTCAAGATGAAGGTATGAGGAACACGAATGAAAAGTTATAGAAAGGGTCATTAATTTTTTACCCGAAACAAATTTTTATGAAACTTGAAAGTTGTTTCCCGAGCTAAAGTGCATGAAATTTAAGGATTTCAAAAAGACTTTACCACATGTCTTTTCTTCATCAACAAACATCACGTACAATTATTTTTTGGTATATGTTTACGAAAACCAAAGTTGAAACGAGGAAATGCCTTCAGGCTCTCTTAAAAGGGATTTAACCAAATATTCCACTTTCTTCTCCTTTTAACTTGCACGTATTGCATAAAATGGTAATGGGTTTCCAAGAATCTTCCTTGTACTGATCATTATTATTATGCTTTTTAGACTGTAATTCCTTAAGACAAGAACTATATAGTTTGTAGAGAGACTATAACACAAATTTACAGATCGATTACATAAAATAAGGCGATGGGTAAAGTTAACTGATCATATCGTAAGAGCTTGAGTATGTTGCAAAAGGCACATATAAGATTACAATGTTGTGTTTAAAAATGAAAATATTGCTGTAATAAAGATTTTGTCCATCCTTGATTGTTGATGGAAATCAGAAGTGGATATTCATAAATACGTTTCCAAAAAAATCAAGACACCCTGAAATGCTCGAGTTGCATAAACCAGGGCATCCGTAACGACTTGATGGACGACATATTAACCCATATGGGTCGTCACCACTTTGGAAAAAGTTTTCGAGATTTTGACTATCCAGACCGACGGAATCTTGTAGATACATTTACCGTCGAGAAATACAGAATACAG
>SEYY01014433.1:0-17959 GCA_009176605.1 Armadillidium nasatum | reverse complement strand
TATATATATATATATTATATATATATATATATATATATATATATATATATATATATATATATGTCTCCTGGTCGGGGACTACCAAATTCCACCAGAGTTGGGAACATTCGGGATCTGATCGCTAATGGCCAACGTGTCCCGATACACGGCGTTTAAAAGTGTGCAAGTCAAAGGAAGTTTTGAAAACAGATAAAGGAGTGTGTTCCAGACTTTACCTAGTAGAGTACATGTAAGAGTGAGCATAGCGGTTAAGTCTGGGGTTGGAGAGTTGGACAGAGAATGGATGAGACTGTGGAGAAAGTCGTGTCGCACGAGCCTTTCTCAATGGAGGAGGTATGCGACGTGAGAGCTCAGAAGAGCAATGTCCGTTGTAATAGCGATAGTATAGAGAAAGTGATGCAACAATTCGATGGGAAGAAAAAGATTGGAGAGAGATAGTAAGAGCAGGAGAATTAATGAAACGAAAAGCCCTAGACTCCACTTTTTCGAGAATAGCTGTATGTGTGGAACAACCCAAGATGTGAGAGGCGTACTCCATACAGGGGCAAACAACCCCTATACAGAGCAAACAACTGGTGGCGTAAAAAAAAAACTACGAAGGCACTCAGAACACTAACCTCTTAGAAGCTTGTTTAGAAAAAGAAATAATGTGATCTTTCCAAGAAAGATCACGAGAAAAAAACTCCGAGAATATTGAGGACAGATGAAGGTTTGAGTTGAGTGTTTTCGAAGAAGATATCATAGTTGTGTGAAAGATTGTGTCGAGTAGAAAGAGAATGGAATTGACTTTTTGAGGCATTCAAAACGACCATGAAAAGGTCAGTTGCTCCAAGCCATTCTTCTTGAATTTATCAACTGCTGTTGGGAGGAACGTCTTTCAAACTGAAAGGAGTTATGAATGGTGGAGAAATCGGAATAGGAGTGTATAGGAGACGAAGGTCATTGATGAAAATTAGAAAAATGTTGGAGAAAGGACAGATCCTTGAGGAACACCACTATTTATAGATTTATAGGAAGAATGGTGGGCGTCTACAACAGCTGCTATAGAACGACCGGAAAATGAAATTAGAGAGAAGGTCACAGAGAGAAGGATAGATTCCGAAAGAGGGAAGTTTGGAAATCAAAGCTTTGTGCCAGACTCTTTCGAAAGCTTTCAATATGTCTAGCGCCACAACGAAAGATTCACCGAAACCCCGAAGAGCGGAGGACCAAGAGTCAGAAAGTAGGGAAAGAAGATCACCAGAACGTTCTTACGAAAGCTATACTGGCGATCAGAGATAAGATTGAAAGAATTGAGATGTTTCCAAATCTTCCTGTTAAGGATAGATTCGAAAACTTTAGAAAGAACGGAGGTTAACGAAATAGGACAATAGTTAGAGGGCTGAGAGGGGTCCCCCCTTCTTCGGTACAGGGTGAATGAGCGCACGTTTCCAGCAAGAAGGGAAGGTCGAAGTAGAAAGGCAAAGACGAAATAGTTTACCAAGGCAGGGTGCAAGCTCGGAAGCACAAGTTTTGGGAACCGCAGGAGGAATACCATCAGGACCATACGCCTTATGAGTGTTAAGCTCAGAGAGAGCAGAAATGACATCTTTAGAAGAAATTACAATGTTAGGCATAATGAGTTGGAGGGGATTGAAAGAGGAGGAATAGCTTCGGAATCGTCTAAGGTAGAGTTAGTGGCAAAAGTATGTGCGAAGAGTTCAGCTTTAGTAGAAGGTAAGATGGCAGTTGTGCCTTCAGAAGAGCCTAGAGGAGAGAAAGAGGGAGAAGCAAAGTTAGAGAACATTTTTTGTAAAATGCCAGAAAGGTCGAGAGAAAGAAGATCCAGAAAGATTATTGCATTTGCGGCGGAGAAAAGAGTTTTTGGTATCTCGAAGAATTGATTTTGCACGATTCCGGGATGAAATATAAATTGAATGAGTTTCAGGAGTTTGAAGACGACGATAATCTCTGAAGGCAGCATCGCTACGGCGGATAGCAAGAGAACAAGTAGACTTATACCAAGGTTTGTTAGGTTTAGTAGAAGGGAAAGAATGTTCGCCTCCATGCCAGAGAAAATCACCTCGGTTATGAGCTCAGCACACTCCGAGGGACCCCTCCCACGAAAACAATAATCATTCCATGGGAAATCAGAGAAGTACAACCGCAAGTTAGACCAGTTAGCAGCACCAAAGTGCCAGAAACGTCTCCTCGCCGAAGGCGGGGGTCGTTCTTGCGGAAGACTTGAAGAGACAGAACAAGATACGGAGATAATAAGGTGATCGATGAACCCAGAGAAGGAAAGACTTTAGCAGTATAGGAGAAGGATAAGAAGTAAGGAAAGATCAAGTATGTTGGGTTCATCACAAAGAAGGTCAGGGTATATATATATATATATATATATATATATATATATATATATATATATATATATATATATATATATATATATATATATATATATATATATATACCAATACTTAAAAATTCCCCGATACCGATACCTAAAAATATGCCGATACTTGCCGATACAACTACCGATACCGATATACTTTACTCTTGTCCAAAAATTTTACCGATACCGATACGATACTGTAATTGCCGATACCGATACCGATGCCGATACCTATACTCAAAAATATGCCGATACTGCTGATACCGATACCGATACCGATACTTCACTCCATCCTATATATATATATATATATATATATATATATATATATATATATATATATATATATATATATATATATATATATATATATATATATATATATATATATATATATATATTATATATATATAGTCTACTACTGCTTACGGCAAAGCCTTTTTCAAGGAGGGGACAAAAAATGCAATAAAATAAAATGTAAGCCATCCAAACCCGAACCTGCGTTTATATATATATATATATATATATATATATATATATATATATATATATATTTTAACAAAAAGATGTAGGTTTACACTCACTATAGTTGTTGAGAATACTCCCAATTCAATTATTATAAAATAAAGCTCCCATGACGCTTCAAGGTATGTAATTAGGTAAAGTGGTAGAAATAAAGTGTTCTAGACTTGAAAATTAAAGTTTACAAAGCGAATGTTGTATTTAAGTCTGGAGTTAGAGAATGATAGAATGAGATTATGATGAAAGAGAGTTGGTTGACCTTTTCTTCAAAGGAAAAGGTATTTGGCTGGAGAGTTTAGAACAAAATGATGTAATATTGATAGAATAAAGAGGATGATGCAATAACTAAATATCCAAAAAGAAAATGGAGAAAGTCAGTGGTAGAGTGACGAAAAAATGAATAGCCCAGATTAAATTCTTTCAGGATCCAAATCCAAGTGATGCAACCCCCCTTTCAATCCATGAAAGAACGAATACATCTTTATATACAACATGATATTAAAGTAGTTTTAAGAAGTTCTGAATGTGCATTGCAATAAATAACACATTTTAAGTAAAGAAAATCTTGGGATCAGTAGAAAAGAAAATACCAAGTATTTTAAGGGCAAACAAAAGTTTCAGTTGCTTGTTTTGTAAAAAGATGTTTTAGTTGAGTGGAAAAGATTATGGAATAAAAAGATAAGGAGCTGTATTTCTGAGGAATCGAAAACCATTGTTTTGGAATGGTTAATATAAAAATAAAAGTAAAATCAGAGTCAGTTGCTAAGCTACTCTCCAAGCATCGGATAAATGAATTTGAGTTGGATTGTTTTCAAAATGAAAGAGCCCTGAGTACAGAAGTATGAATATGAAATGACAAATAGAATGTCTTTAATTTAAAGAAGAAAAAGACTGGGTTTCTGAGAAGAGCCTTAAAAAACACCACTGATATTTGATTTAATGGATAAACAGTGACAGGTTTACAGAGAACCGGAAAAGAAATTTGAAAGTAGTGTAATAAGAAGTAGTGTAAGAAGAATATTCCCGAAGAGTTGGGAGTTTAGAAAGTCAAAGCTTTGTGGCTGAACTAATCAAAAGTTTTCGATGTGTTGTCTGTCTTCTATTTTTCCAACTTTCTATGTTTTACATTCGAAACCCATGCATTTTTTATTTGGTTTTTTTTATCCCCTTTTTCAACTCTAATTTCAGAAAAATATTTAATAATTTGAGGTAATTAAAATAATCTTACTGGAGTAAGTTATGTTAGGTTTTTCAATTACAGAATGGTGGGTTTCATGTCTTTTATCCCTTTTTTCAACTTATGATATATGAATGCGCCTCTCTTGATTTGTTGAAAAAGCTTGATTTTAAGAATAGAAATACAGATTCGTGTTAGTGCTCATATGGTTTATGATTTATTTACATGTAAAATATAAAAGTATGTTAAAAGAAATAATGATAAGCAACGTCATACTAATTCAAATTATTTTACTGCACTTTTGATATTGTAATTCACTTATATAACTTCATGATCTCTACAAATCTAAGATGGAGTAACAATGTTTAAAATGCAATATGCCTCTCCTACCATTATATGAACTTATTTTACGTCAGAATTTTTAAAATGATTTAGGTTGTAACTTATGTTTTTAACCTAACCAAATGCATCCTGTTATAAACTTACGCTACTTTTCTTCAAATACACGTAGTTTTTGTGCATTTTCTCTTGAAAGGCCGAAATCGCAAATTTTCACAACGTTATCCTCAGCTAGTAAAAGATTCCTGGCTGCTAAATCACCATGAAGAACCTAAAAAATAATTTGGTAACTTAAGTTTAGACTATCTAGTAGCAGCTTCAGTAGGAAGTGTAGCTGTGCTGTCTTAGTTTCACTGTTAGATTGGTATATTTTTGGCAAAAATTGTCAAATTTTCTATTTAGTTAAATGTCATGAAAATACTTATGGATAATTTTTTAACTTTGCTTCTCTGGTTAAATATGTCAGGTGGAAAGGGGGTAACTTAGGATAAAATTATCAATTGGGCAACTTTTTTAAGTTTTATTTTTCATTATAATTTTATTTAGATCTTTCAGGTTAATAAATTATGGTAAAAAAAATATGTACCGAATAACTATTCGTAGTAAAACCTATAATACTGAAAAATAATTGCTAAAAAATATATAATGAAAGTTTTGATAAGAAAAATCGATTTGCAATTAAAGTAATATCTGTTAACATAACAACGACTGATATATTATAGAAAATCAGTTTGGCAGTCTTTACAAAATCTGTCAAACTGGTAACTTTTTTGGACTACTACTACAACTATTCAGTAATAATAAATAAAAATTATAATACTAATAATAATAAACATACCTTTCTACTAGTTAGATATTCCATCCCATTTGGCTACTTGCCACGCCCAACAAAGGAGATCTGTTGTGGTTAAAGGGAGAAGAAACCCCTGGTATATTCTCCAAATCAGAAGATATTGATTTTTCTTGACACTCTAAGAAAAAAAAAAATAAAAAGATAATAATAATAATAATAATAATAATAATAATAATAATAATAATAAATAATAATAATAATAATAATAATAATAATAATAATAATAATAATAATAATAATAATAATAATAATAATAATAATAATAATAATAATAATAATAATAATAATAAAATAATAGAATAATAATTTTAATAATAATTTAAATAATAATTTTAAATAAATAATAATAATAATAATAATAAGAATAAGAATAATAAAAAGGGTTTTCCTACCTGACGTAGATGGAGATGTAGGTGAAGATGGTGGTTGTGAATATTCAGTCATATCCGAATTGGATAAACAAATAGTAAGTAAAATCGTAGTCACTGTCAGAGATTGAACTTTCTTTTCTAGGTGTTTGGTTCTGCGGGAGGCAATTCGTAATAAATATCTCCTGAAGGAAGCAGCTGAAGAATTAGAGAAGAAATGTTTTTCCTGTGGAAAAAGTTTTCTGGGATTTAGATTTTGTGGATTTGATCCGATGCAAGATTTTAAATATAATTATACGAATAAAAATGGAAATGCATTTTCTAGTTGTGGAGTTGGACGTCCACTTACGAGCCTTGTGATATAATAATAATAATAATAATAATAATAATAATATAATAATAATAATAATAATAATAATAATAATAATAATAAAAGTTGAAAAAAAAACAGTCGTTAAAAACAGATTAGATTTAGTACATGTTAAGATACATTTAAATTTTTTTTTAGTTGACATTGGTTGAAAAGTGTCATTTAGTAAAAAGAAAATTTTAAAAGTTATGAAAATAATTATAATAATTTTAAAAGTTATGAAAAGGTGATAATGGCATAGAGCATCATGAGATTATTTAATGCAAGAGTGAAGTTAGAAAGAAGCTCAAAGACGAAACCCCAGAGCTTTAGAATGATAATTTCTCCTTCAATTTATGTACTCTTTTTATAACTTGTAAAAATATTGAATGAAAGGGCTGTTAATTTTGATCATTGATTAGGGTAAAAATTATTATAATAAAAACTGAATGTGAGCGAAAGACAACAATGTAGGTTACTCATCATGGGGAATATTTGTAACAAGGATAATGCGTCCAATTTGTAAAAAAAACAATAACTATATGGTAATAATAGTAATGTTCAGTAATAAATTGTAATAAAGTATAAATAATAAAATAAATGAAAATAAATAAAATAATAATAATAATAAATAATAATGTTGTTAGAAACTGTAATAGAAAATGTTTGTTTTCTAAAAATAACCTTACTATGCTACATATTGAATAAACAAATGTATGCAGAATTAATCCAAGGATCGAAAAGAAATCAGTGACTATTTTGTACTTATTTTATTTTATGTCGTAATATTAATTAAAAAGTAATTTTCTGCATCAAGCAAAGACGAAACCTGATGGAAATGTTATTAAAAGTCTTCAAATGACACAGATATGAAACTTTATTTGGAATAGAGTGCTTTTTTTGTAATTAAGAAAGGAATTAGAACAGAAACTTAAACAAATGATATTTACAGTAGATAACATAGTAGAACTTGAACAGAAGTAAACAGAAATAGACTGAAGAGAGTTAATAAGAGCGAAATAGTTGATAATACAAAGTCATATACTGCACCTTTTTAAATGAGAACTGTGTGAGTGGAACCACCTCAGATGTGTGAGGAATAATCCCTGCAGGGACGAGCACTACCTTTATGAAGAGCATGCAACTGAGGTGACGAAGAAAGTTTCAAGGTGTCTCAGAACACCCAACCTCTTAGAAGCTTGTTTAGAAAGTGACATAATGTGATCCTTTCAAGAAAGATTAAGAAAAAAAAGCACAAAGAATATTTAGGACAGACAAAGGTTAGAGTTGGGTTTTTCAAAGTAGATATCATAGCTGTCTGATAAATTTATTTCGAGTAGAAAGATTAGGAAACCGAGTTTTTGAGTTCATTGAAAACAATTGTATTTTCGTTATTCCAATTTAGAAATTAGAGAAAGATCAGGCGTGTCCCCAAGACCAATTAATTTATTGTTGTGTGATAGGATGCCTTTCCAAATGAAAGGAGTAATGAAAGATAAAGTCTTTGGAAATGAGAGAGTTTATAGATGATGATGTATGTCGATTGATACATTCTCTCATAAAGTTCTTAAGATCATGCTTCAAATGATATAAAATGAAACAATAAAAGCAGTGAGCTCAATAAGTTATTAAAATTATTCCTCAAATGACATAAAATAAAAAATTCCTATTATCCTATTACCATAACAATACTCACCGATGTAAAAACGACAAATACTGTACAAATAGGTTATATTTATGCATGACAAAATTGAAAATAGGAACTGGATTGAGGAAGTAGGGTTGACATGCGATGGGAGGCGAAACTCCAATATCAATGTTAATGTGCGATCTAGAAGACATAGAACGTTAACAGAGTGGAACTAACATCTATCATCAAGAAGAGTCATAGAACATATAAAACCAATACCTATATTGGTTTCTGCTATTTAAATAAGCATGACGGTAATTTAAAAACAGTATTAGTGTAGCATGGTTGATGATAAGTTCAAACCTGAGAAGAAATTAGTGAACATCGACTCTTCTAGGGCGTAGGGTTCGGGAACAAATGATCCTCTTAAATTAATTAACACTTGTGAAAAATATAACGAGGAGAGAAATATACAGAGTGATTCAAACATGATGGTACAAAATGTAAGCTGGCTGTACGCACTGGTAGAATATATATATATATATATATATATATATATATATATATATATATATATATATATATATATATATATATATATATATATTATATATATATATATATATTGCACACACACACAGCTTCCTTTCAAAGAAAAATTAGAAATACCTTTTCACATGAATAAATGGAATGTAGAAAGGATTGTCAACATACAAACCAACTTTTGATGTTCATACCGTTGTTAATCTTGCATTATAGGTGGCTGAGGGGTGTCCCCCCATTGAATGACCGATTTCCACGGAACCCCCTGGAATGTGCAGATCAAGGTATGCGTCAGGGTTTAAATTAGAAGTTCTCCCATATCTGAGTTATAATAATAATAATTATAATAAAAATAATAATATAACAATAATAATAATAATAATAATAATAATAATAATAATAATAATAATAATGATAATATCATACAACAACGACGACAATGATGATAACAACTACAGCAACAAATAGCAATACATAAGCAAGGCATAACAATAAATAACGTCACAAGCAGTAAATAATAGCATCAACTTGAAATAACGGAACAACAACAACAGTAAACTAGAACAAACCAAACAAAGTCTGAGTTAACTACTATTACACTTCTACAAAAAAATTCTACTACTACTACAGCTGTTTACTACTGCAAATACTACTACTAACTCAATCCTATCCAAAAAATCTGAGTCACTTCAGATATAAGATCAGTACTAAAAGCACAGGTATATGGGACTTTTGTATATTTGAAGTAACTTACAAGAGTAAGACAAATCTGGCAATTTAAATAGAACTTCCTAGCTTTTTTTTTTGAGGGGGCGGAGGGTGAGGGGTGGTGCTTTCTTACAACCATTTTGACATGACGTTTCCAAAAGCTATTTTGTTTATGTTACGGCCAAGAATATTTGTACTTTCAACACGAGAGATGGGTGAATCGTTGGAGAGAGGTGAGACAGGTGACTATGAGAGGAAGATTTACAGCAGATGGATTTTTGAACAATTGAATTTCAGAAAAGTTGAAAAAAACACATTTGGAAAATGGTCCCTAAGGGCAGAGAACTATAAAACTGTGAGATAGGAAAAATATATCACCATTAAACCTAGAATAGCTAAAACCATACACATGATCGGAAAAAATGAAATGGGATTCCAGATGACTCAAGAAGAAGAGTTGAGAATGGTTTCAAAGATCTTAGACAAAACACCTATTGGGCGATAGTTAGAATGATCAGAGAAGCTGCCTTTCTTCGGAATAGGTTGGAAACTAATGCGCTCATTCAAACACTGAGGGAAATGTACTAGTACTGTGGCAAAGAAAGTATAGTTGACCGAGAACCAGCTCCAACTCAGAAGTCCATTCCCTCAAAACGCGGGGAGGAATACTATCAGTACCAATTGCCTTTCAAACATTCAAAGATTTTAGAAAACCTGCAACTAATCATAACTAACTACAAGTAAAGGCATGGAGACTCCTGAAGAGAGAAGGAGTAGGATGATTGCTAGAGTCGTTCATGGTTGAATTAGAGGAAAACAAGATGCCAAGGAGATTGGCCATTTTTTTGATCTCGAAGTATTAGCAACTGAACTAATAGAGAGAAAGAGAGGAGGAAAAGCAGATTTACAGAAGTTGTTTTGAGATGTTTTTGGCAAGAGGCCAGATAAGATTGATCAGTAAAAGAAATAGTGTCAAAGCACTTTCGTTTAGTAAATTTCCTCTTTGGTCGTCGAGTAATATCTTTGTTGTTGATTGAAAATTAGCAAAAGTGATAAGAAAATGTGAAATTTTCCACACTCGAAAAAACTTCTAAATTTAAAACATCAGAAAAACATAAACATCATTATTGGAGAAACCACTAAAACACTCTTCCCCTAAAGAAACTAAACTACTACTATTAAAGTTACAAGAACTTCTACTATTACAACATCAGTTACTACTGTTCTTTCAATGTAAATAACTACTATGAACATTACAACGTTAAAATACTTAAAGGGATATATGACCTATAGTCATATGGAAACTATAGGCTTTGAAGAGAAAAAAATTTAGATGAAGAAATGAACTGATTCGTTCCATCAGTGATTATAATCGCTAAAATTACCTCAGAAGCTGAAGCAATTTAGAGCCCAAGCAGTTTTTTCAGTTATATTAACGTAGAAGTGACGCAATACTTTTTCAATCAGCTCGATCAAAGGCCAGAAGATACCCTTACGATAAAATGGAATTGTTGGAGAGAAATCTTTAAAATTAAGATATATTAGGTTATGGTCATTTTTACCGATATGAGAGAAAGTGATATATTAACACAGAGAGGGACTAATTGTTCTCTTCAGATCGAGATTATTCAAGAACTGTTTTATTCTCACCAGAAATACACATAGGTTCTTTAGAATAAATGCTGAATGATTTAGTCTCCTTCCTCCTAGATCGATAATAGAGAACCTCAATCAAATTAAATTAAAATAAGACTTCAGTATATAGGTGAATATGAGTCTCATGAGAAGTAGTAGGATACTAAAATGAGCATGGCGTGAAAATCTGCTATAATATGAGAGCAGTAGCAGGAACAATATCACTAAATATAGGGAGTCGGTTTTTATGCCATAAGCATAATATAAAACATAGTTACATATATTAAAAGAGTCAAGAGAATGAATCCTTGGCTGAGTCTTAGACTGGAACAAAAGCTTAGGATGAGAGTTAGGCAGGTGGTATTCTACAGATTTGAAATTAAAACAAAAGCTATAGACTTTAATAAATTCTAAAAAAAAAGCCAACGTCACTGCAATCCACCATTTCAGCAAATATAATCAGTACAAAACTAAAAATATGAAAGTAAACTTAGAACTAAAACTAAAACTTAAACAAAACCTATGTCCACAATAAAAACCTATTTAGTCTTAAAATGAAAAAAAATATTAAAATCGATACTAGGATATAAAACCTAAACTTCGACAGAATTAAAACGAAAAAATTAAGAACATATATTCATTTTAATAAGAGATGAATGCACCTCTTAGTAATCAACAAATAAACTTCTTGAAGTTAAATTTTTTTACGTAATTAACGGGTTAAAACAATTTAGTGCTAAAAAAAAGTAAACCACACTCCATCACATAAGTTTAAAACAATAGAAAAAACATGAGCATCATTATTGGAGAAACCAGTAAAACACTCTTCCTCTAAAAAAACTAAACTACTGCTATTAAAGTTACAATAACTTCTACTATTGCAACATTAGTTATCAGTATTCTTTCATGTAAACAACTCTATAAACATTACGACAATAAATTAAACAATTATCACCATTACAGCAACAGCAAAAACTACCACTGCTATTACAATAAGGACAAAATCTACTACTTCGACTATTAATATAAATACTACTACTTTTAAAGAAAAAATACTACTACTGTTTCAATTAATACTACTACTATTGAAATATCAAAAATGGATACAACAACGAAATAGCAATAACGAAAACAAATATACTTCTTCCAAAATAGCACCTACCCGATACTACATCCAAGCGACTTTGATGACAAAGGATCATTAGGGAATGGAGATGTTCTTCCTACATCGATATCACTTGTGACAGGATCGATTTGGTTAATAAACTTATTCTTAGCTCTCTGGATGAACTTCAAAAGGTTTCCGTATTTACAGTATTCCACAAGTATCCATAATTCTCCTTGAAAATATATGAAAATTATTCTTAACTATCTGAATCAATTTTTTTAAATAAAAACACCAACGATCAAGAGGTTTATCATTGTCCTTTTTTGAAGTGTGAGCTCCAATAAGGTTCTCACTGTTCAAATATTTGCCCATATTTATCATGATCATTTAGCTTTAACTTCTCAATTCATATTTAAGTACGAACTCCAATAAGATTCACAATAGTTAAATGCATGCCTACTTGAATTATGATCATGTAATCTTCAGTTGCCGGTCCTATATTTGAGTTTAAACTCCAGTAAAATTCAAAATATTCATGTAATTTCCAAATGAAAAATAATTTTGGGAGGTTTGACTTACTTTTGTCAATATTTAAATTACGGGATTCAATAAGGATTCAAAATATTTAAGTATTTAAAAAATGAATCATGATTTTTATTTTTTTTTATTTTGACTAACCTTTGTCAATATTTGAAGTGTGAGCTCCCATAAGGTTCACAATATTCAAGTGTTTGCCCAAATGAATCATGATCTTTAGTTCCAGTATTAGGGCGCGAAGGTGCGTCTTATCACCCTCATATTTACACATCTTGATTGCCACACGTGTTGGTGATTCTTTTCCATTCAAACCTTTCACTTGAGCCAACAACACTCTTCCAAAGGCTCCAGTACCCAATTGCTTTCCTAAAGATTAGAAAGTTTATACTACTTAAACATTATTATTATTATTATTATTATTATTATTATTATTTATTATTATTATTATTATTATTATTATTATTTTATTATTATTATAAATGTAACTAAATTTAGCACGCGTCTAACCTAGCGTAATATTCTCTCTCTCCTACTTCATAAGAATGGTCATATGGAAGCAACTCTGCCTGTTCTTCTATTGTACATTCCTTGTTCAGTTTAGCAGCTTTTCCTTTCCTTGGGAAAGGAATAATTCGAATTGATGCATATCATTACGTATATTCTTCTTCTTCTACCGGTGCATATGGACTAAGAAGATTAACGACGGAGAATGAAATGACAAGGACAATGATGACAACGGTGATAGAAATTAATCAAATTCTTTTCTGAGAGTGCCAAAGCTTCGTCTGAAGAGAAATGTGATATAAAATTATTCCATTAAAAATAATAATAATAATAATAATAATAATAATAATAATAATAATAATAATAATAATAATAATAATAATAATAATAATACCTTCGAAAATGACGTTTGTAAATGGCTGAATATGTCCGACCCTACTCTCGATGCTGCATTCATATTTTCCTGCGTATTTCGTTCTTGCAAATTTGAATTCAAGAATTTGGTTATCATCCCTCAAGGAAACTTCGACATTATTTTCAATAATTTCGTCGATATTTTCACCGTCCTTAAAAAGTTTAATGATTAATTTATGATTGTAATAGGCGGCCTAACAAATCATTAATTTTTTCTATCCGAGTTCGTGTCTTGCCTCGGATATCTAGTCTTGTAACAAAAGACTTACTACAAACTTAGAAAAAATCTAGTAAGAAGTTAGAAGACTAATTTTTATAGAGAAGGGTTACTTTCCCTTTTCACATTCATATAGTTGGAATGAATGACCCTTATAAACATACCTTTAGCCACGTAATCTTGGGTTTAGGTCTCCCTTCTACATAACAGGCAATAAAAAATGAAGAACGTGACCTCACTAGTATTTCCGTCCCTTCTAAAGACACATTGGAACTTGGCAGAACCCAAGGAGCTAATTTTTTCTGCATTAAGAATGATGATTAAAAGTCGACACAAATGTTAAATAATTCACATTAATCATGTTGCACATATAAAAATATTTTATTTATATTGCAGGAAGCTGTGTTAATTTAAGAATATAATGTATTTAATATGATTTTTAAAATTTTTTACAAACTTGTTTAATAACAATACAACATAGAGGTCAGAAAATTGTAGAAAAAGTTGTAGAAAGAAGAAACAAATAAAGATTTTAAAATTAATTAAAGTTTTATGACAGAATCAATCGAAAACTTTCCACGAGAGTAGTAAGGGGTCCAAGAACGGCGGGGAGAAGATTAATCAATTCGATATATCGAAGATTTCAGCTTGAACTTCTAGTTCCCTCGCTCTTTCCTGGGCCTTTCGTGTTCATATATATATATATATATATATATATATATATTATATATATATATATATATATATATATATATATATATATATATATATATATATAAAGATTGATATAAAACCCGATGAATCGATAAATTATCGACATTTTCAAATATCGCTAGGAATAAAGGTATCGGCGATATAACATCGATATTCCGATGATTTTCCAGCTATTGAGCACTTCCAGCTTCCCACACCCTTCTCCTTTTTCTTTATGCTTAATCCCAACATCCATTTCTTAGTCTCTTTCCCGAGACCTTTCTAGTAACTAATACCTACCACTTTCGTAACTAGACCTTTTCCGGGTCCTTCAGATTAAACTTCAAGATAAGTCTAACGGAGAATTCCACAAAAAAGATTTGGCAGAAATAGAACCAACACTACTACAACTTTCGATTATATTTACGGTCGCTTCAAGACTCGACGCTCTTTCCTAGTCCCTTTTGATGGTTATTCGTATATAGAGACACCTAGTCACGCCTAACAGCCATATTCACAACATCTCCAACTTTCCTTCAGATTAAAGTAGTAAAACATTTATTCACTCACATACACAAGCATCCATTCAATCATAGTATAGCCCATCAATCCTTATTTGCCCTGACTTTCCATTTTAAGTTCATAAATTTTCTTCATTTAACGAACAAACCCTTTATCAGTTCACAAACTGACTTTTATCGCTCAAGAAACCCACAACTTATCTTTTGAACTCCCAACTTCACCATTTTTACCTAACCAAACCTTCATCTACTTCACCAAAGTCATATTTCTCGTTTAAGTAATGGTCTATGATTTCATTCTAAATCATCATCACTATTTATATCACCCAAATTTCATTTATTTTCCCTAAGATACAACAAAAACATGTCCACTGGCGTAAGCTTTATAGCAACTAAATTTATAGGTCCAAAACCGAAAATTACTTAAATTTCAAAGATATAAAGCACAAACTCACAAACTCAGGATTAATTCACAAAAGCACTTAACTTTAGCAACAAAGCACGAAAACACTTTTTTTTATTAATGTTGTCACTACTCACGGGCAGAGCCCTTTTCAAGGAGGGGGCATAATTAAAAGATAAACGACTCATCTAATTCAAAACCTAACGTAGATCCCTCAGGTGGGCAAAGATAGAGGATTTAAAGAGAGGTAGGTTAAATACAGCAGGAAAAACAGGTGAAGGAAGGGTGTTCCACAGAACAGACGTGGCTGGAAAGAAGGTACTACAACGTGCAAGCCTAGAGTTTGCCAAGCTCACACAAACTTCATGTGCTAGCAAGGCACCCCTTGTGCTGCTAGGGCGACGCAATGGTGGTGGAGTTTGAGAGGTCAACTCCCTTGAGCACCTGCCGTTGTAGTACCTATAGAAAAGAGAGTGCGCCAACGTCACGTCGCAGATAAAAAGAGTCAAGAGAGTTTGAAAGTAGGGGACAGTTTATTAGTCTTTTAGCCTTAGACTCAACCTTATCCAAAAGAAGGGTGGAAGTGAAACCACCCTAAATGTGATAACAGTACTCCATACAAGGGCAGATAAGACCCTTTTACAATTGAAGTAACTGTTCATAAAAAAAAATCCTGCAATCTGAACAAAACTCCCAGCTTTTAAGATGCCACCTTAGCAACCGTTGTGATATGATCTTTCCAAGATAATTTATTGTTTATGTTCAGACCAAGAATATTTATGTTGTTCACAGGTGAGACGGGAGAGCCGTCGAAGGAGATAGGAAAGTTGGGAGGTGTTTTTGAGAGAGAGAGAGAGAGAGACATGTGAAGAAGTTGAGTTTTCAAAGAATTGAATTTCACAAGGTTGCGGTGGCCCAACCGGAAAATCTCATCGAAATAAGAAAGAATGGAATCAGAAAGTTGAAGACGAGAAGCAATTCAAGAAGCAAAAGAGGGAGCAGATTTGAAATAAGTAGAAGAATGAGAGTTAAGTCGTCGGCATAAGAGTGAACAGAGTTTGAAATACAGCTGAGGAGGTCGTTGATGAAAAGTAGGAATAAAGTAGGAGAAAGAGCAGAACCCTAAGGAACACCACAATTAATAGTGAAAAAAGAAGTCGCTCCATCAACAAGTGCTGATATGGAGCGATTTGAGAGGAAACTAGATTTGAGTAAGCAAAGAGAAGGAGGAAACCCAAAGGAAGGGAGCTTAGAGAACAGCGACTCATGCCATACCCTGCCAAAAGCCTTGGATATGTCAAGCACCACCACACAAGACTCCCCATATTCCTTAAGGGCAGAAGACATAAATCGGTGAGATAGAAATGAATATCCCTAGTAGACCTCGAGCGACGAAAGCCATATTATTGATCTGAGAGAAGGAAGTGAGATTCCAAATGGTCAAGGTAATGAGGGTTGAGGAGAGTTTCAAAGACTTTAGATAGAATACAAGTAAGAGCAATAGGGTGATAGTTAGAAGGTTCAGAACGTCTTCCCTTTTTCGAGATCGGTTGGACATATGCACGCTTCCAGCACAGAGGAAAAATATTGGTATTAAGGCATAGAGAGTAGAGTTGAACGAGGACAGGTGCCAGCTCTGAAGCACATTCCCTCAAAACAAGAGGAGGAATGCCCTCCTCAGCAACACAAGACACAAAAAAACACCAAGTTTAAAGGCATAATTCACAAAAACAATTTCAGCAGCTAAAGCACAAAAACACCAAAAGGCATAATATACAAAAAACATTTAATTTCAACAACACAAAGCACAAAAACACCAAAATCAAGGGCATAAAACACAAAAACGCTTAATTTCAACAGCACAAAATACAAAAAACACCAAATTCAAAGACAAAGCACAAAAACAATTTCAGCAACACAAATCAAAAACACATTTAATTTTTCCAACATAATTCACAAAAACACTTAATTTCAACATCGCAAAGCACAAATTCACAGGATTAAACCACAAAATACCTAATTTCCACACCTTGTTACACAAAACACTTATGCTCAATGACATAAATCACTTAATCACACTCACACACCCGCAAGTAAGAACAAACACAGTATCACACATCATTCCTTATTTACCTTTTCATTTCTTCATTTTAACTTCATAAGCTTTCTGCATTTAATGAACATACCCTTCATCAGTTCACAAAATGACTTTTTATAATTCAAAATCTTTAAAAAAACTTATCTTTCGAACTCCCAAACCACAATATTTTCACATAACCAAACCTTCATCTACTTCACCAAAGCCGTCTTTCTCGTTTTAAGTATCGGTCTATATCCTTCATTCTAAGTCATCTTTCCTTTTTATTTCACCCAAAGTTCATTTATTTTCCGTAAGACACAAAAGCGTCTAATTCACAAATTAATTCACAAAACACTAACTCACAACATAAGAAAAAAACACATTTTAACACAAGCCACAAAACACTCTAACATAACAAAAGCGCATAATTTCCATAACACAAGTACAAAACATCTAACTCAAAAGGTATGGCACAAATTTCACAAAAAAAATCTAAACTCAAAGACATATAACCACAAAACAATTTAAGCAACACAATCCTCAAAACATCAAACTTAGCAGCATATAACACGAAAACATTTAATTTCAGCAATGCAAAACACAAAAATACCAAATTCAAAGGCATAATGCACCTAAAAACACAATTTCAGCAGCACAAAGCACAATAATACCAAATTCAAAGGCACAATACACAAAAACATTAATTCAACAACATATAACAGAAACACACCTAATTCAACGACTTTAAACACTTAATTTCATCAGCATAATTCACAAAACACGAATTCAAAGGATAAAGCAATAATTTACTTACAAATCTTACTTAGGAAAAACTTTGGAAAAGTACTTTGGAAGCTTAACTTAGGAAAAAATTATAAAATTTACTTAGGATAAACTTGGGGAAAATTACTTTGAAACTTAACTTAGGAAAGTTTTTTCTAAGTTAGTTTAAAAGTAATTTTTCTTGTTTCCTAAGTTAAATTT
>SEYY01014431.1:15000-25463 GCA_009176605.1 Armadillidium nasatum | reverse complement strand
AGGTGATGAAGTACCAGAAAGAAGGTCATTAATGAAAAGTAGAAAAAAAGGGGGGGGGGATAGTACATATTTCTGAGAAACACAACTATTAATTGACTTAAAAGATGAACGGCATCCGACTACAACAGCAGATATGAAAAGGAAATCAAAGAAAAGGATAGCTTTTGAATGAGAGAAGTTTTGAAATCAAAGCTTCTTGCCAGAATTTATCGTTAGGTTTTGATATATTTATTACCACAGTAAAATATTCAAAAAATGACGAAGAGTGCAGGATCAAGAGCCAGAAAGAATGGAAAAAAGATCCCCAATAAAGAGTTTCTTGCGAAAGCTATACTGGCGATCAGAGAAAAAATTGGAAGAATGGAAAAGTTTTAAAATCTTAATGTAAAAGATAGTTTCGAAAAGTTTCCAAAGAACAATTGTTAAAGAAACTGGATTACAGTTAGATGATTGAGAGGTCTTTCCTTAATTTTTTAGGCTCAGACTGAATGAGTGTACTTTTCAAGCAGGAAAGTAAGATAGAAGAAATAAAAAAAAGAGACGAAATAGTTTACTAAGGCAGGGTGAAGCTCAGAAGCATAAGTTTTGAGATTTACAAGAGGGCTTATAATATCCCTTATTAATGTGAAGCTCAGAGAGAAAGAAAAATTGAAGCTTTATGAGGAAATTACAATATTTGATATAAATGAATTAACCAAAAATGGAATGTATGCCTCCATGTGAGAGAGAGAATCTCTTCCGAGGGACCCATCACTAAGAAGAAATGATTATACGTGGAAAATCGAAGAAGTATATCCCCAAACCTTTCCAGTTTTCTTCACTGAAATTCAGCAAACGATTCCTTGCAATAGAAAGGGATCTTATTTGAGGAAGACTTAAAGAGTTAGATGAGGATACAGATATTACATGGTGATTAAAAGCACCTAGAGGTGGACAGAGTTTAACAGTATAAGTTAAGAAAAAGTCTAGAATGTTAAGTTCATCTCCAAAGTGATCTGGGATACGAGTAGATTGGATTTTAGATCAAAACATGGAATGCAAGTTTGCTGGATTTACCTTCAGAACTAGAAGAAATTCATTGGCGGTAGTGAACACTGAAATCACTTAAAATAATGATTTCAGAAAAAGAAGAAGAAAGAATGTCCTTTACATTGAGGTTTAGATTGTAAAAGAATTAAAAAAGTAAGTAGATTAAGGCGATAATTAAACAGAACCATTGAATTTAGTCATATAATGGCAAGAGAGCCTAATTCAACAAGGGGAAAAAGATTCAGAAGACTCTAAATTAGAGTCATGAAAACAATAACTACCTTGCGCACACATGCTCAAAAAAACATATTTTCATGAAAATCAAGTATAGAAATAGTAAAAAGAAACAGAGAAGAGTTGTTGTCAGAATGAGAAAGCACCTTTGTTTTAGTTAAGAACAATAGGTGAATTCTAGAAAAAGGATGGTGATTTTCATCAAAGCGGAAATTAGAATAAAATCAGAATTTTGTAGAAATTAATGGAGAACAGAAGACTGCAACAGAGCAAGTTGGCTGCGAAGTCTTGGAGGCAACAACCACTTCAACGGATTTCGCACAACTCCCAGGGTATTAAGAGTAGATGTGGAGTATCGTTTGGATGCCGCTCCTCCAAGCATTTTCAAATTACCTAGGTTTAAGGTTCGAATTTTTGCCTTTTTTTTAAATAAAGTTAGAGTACGTGATTGTAAATCTCTGAAAGTCACGTGAATAAAGGAGGAGGGTGGTGGAAATGTGAAGGAGTTCATTGGAAAGAACTAGTAAAACCTAACAGACCGTGGGAAATATCCAATGCGGAGTAAGTACTTACGTAGCTCTGGACATCGCAATCTCCTTCCCTATATACGAGCTATATATATATATATATATATATATATATATATATATATATATATATATATATATATATATATATATATATATATATATATATATATATATATATATATATATATATATATATTGGGAGTTCTACGTGTGATATCGTTTATTTTCAAATCTAGAATTTATTAACTCTGAAACGTTTATTTTAAATTTTCTCTTCATATAATCAAGAAGCATTTTGCCGCCTCTCCTATCTAGCGCCCCGGGGCAGGCAGTACCCTATGACCCCCATTAAGTTACTATCCCTATATATATATATATATATATATATATATATATATATATATATATATATATATATATATATATATATATATATATATATATATATATAAGCCTATATTAAATTTTAAAAATATTGTTTGCTACAGAATACCCTCAACTATGAAATTTGATCAAAATCGTCGACAAGTAAAGTGATCGTCACTGTTCAAAAACAAACAGACAACCAACATATTTTCTTTCCTCTAAATTAATGCAGATTTTATTACTAATATTTTGAAAACATACCTAAAAGTTTTCCTTTTATTATTATTATTATTATTATTATTATTATTATTATTATTATTATTATTATTATTATTATTATTATTATTATTTTAGTATTATTTCATTAGTTTTAGCTCTAATTAACATTTAAGCCTATTATTATTATTATTATTATTATTATTATTATTATTATTATTATTATTATTATTATTATTATTATTATGTTTAGAATACGACATAAACAATATTACAAATGCATGCCTACTGACCCGTAAGTGTTTTGAATGTTAAGAGTAAGATCTACTTACTGACGTGTTTTTAGATTCAGAAATAGAAAACGAATTTTTTTTCCTAAAATTATTATTATTAGTAATAATATATGGTGTGTCTGCGTGAGTGCGTTTATTGAATAGAAGTGAAATTGCGATTTTATGAAAACATGGGTACCAATCACATGGCCTCTACGATTTACTGTGTCGACGATTTGAACGGGTTTTGAAAAATGTTGTCAACCACTTTACTTTAAGAAAATAAAATGTTGATGTTTTAGATAAGAGATAATGTTGACGATTTAGATTACTCTAATCATTTTTGAAATTGTCTGTCAACGTTTGGTCTACTTCCACTTATCAACAGCAATTTTGCAAATGCATAACTGGTAGCCAATGATATACCCCTGCAAAACAGGAGCGGGGCTGAAATATCCCATCGAGCGGTTACCTTAGTAACATACCAGTATTATAGATATATATATATATATATATATATATATATATATATATATATATATATATATATATATATATATATATATATATATATATATATATATATATATATATATATATATATATATATATATATATGAATATACGTTAGATATAAGGGAGATCCACTGTGAAGGGCTCCACCTCTCCTAGTGGGGAACTCCATACCCCTCCTGCCATGCTATTAATGTATAATTCTGGGTTAATATTTTAGAAAAAATTTAAAACTTCAAATAGGCCTTAAAATGTGGAAAATGTGGAGAAAAAAAATTTCCTGATAATGAATATGACCTCTGAATATGTAAGACGGATAGATACATTACTACAGATCTTAAAGACTTTAATAAAGTCTTGAAAAAATATTCTATTTGAAAAAAAGTTTTTTTTTTTTTTTTAAAATATTAAATATTTTATGTATATTTTTTTTCAACATTGAAGGGAACATATGACGACATAAACACATTTAAGTTTAAGCATGAATATTTAAAAGAGAAGGAAGAGAAGAAAACCTTGAATAGTAATGAAAATAATGTATATATATATATATAAATATATATAATATATAATATATATATATAATAGATATATATATATATATATATATATATATATATATATATATATATATATATATATATATATATATATATATATATATATATATATATATATATATATATATATATATATATATATATATATATATATATATATATATATATTTACCCCTGGTGGACAAAGGTCAGAGGCATACCAAATTTCTACTAGAGAGAATGGAGCAAATCAAGATCCTGGTCTGATTAAAGGCCGACATGTCCCGATACACACGTGCTTGAAGTTGTGTAAATCATAGGAAATTAGAAAAATAGATAAAGGGAGTGTGTTCCAGGCTTTACCAGTAGAGTACATGAAAGACTGAGCATAGCGGTTAAGTCTAGGATGAAACATTGTAGAAGACGTGTCACACGTCTCCACAAAGGAAGAGGTATGTGACGAGAGAGTTCGGAAGAGCAGTGTCCGTTGTAATAGGAATAGTATAGAGAAAGTGACGCAACAATTTGACGGACAGAAAGAGATTGGAGAGAGTTAGTAAGAGCAGGAGAGTTGATAAAACGAAAAGACCTAGACTTCACCTTTTCAAGGAGAGCTGTATGAGTAGAACCGTCTCAGATGTGTGAGACGTACTCCATACAGGGGCAAACAACACCACTCTAAAGAGCAAACAACTGGTGTGGTGTAAAGAAGTTCTGAAGGTGCCTCAGAACACTCAACCTCTTAGGATCTTGTTTTGAAAGAGAAGTAATGTGATCTTTCCAAGAAAACTCACTAGAAAAAGAAACACCAAGAATATTAAGGAGAGATGAAGGTTTGAGTTGTGTGTTTTCGAAGAAGATATTATAGTTGTGTGGAAGATTGTGTCGAGTAGAGAGATGGAGAAATTGAGTTTTTGAGGCATTGAAAACGAACATGGTTTTCACTGCCCCAAACTGAAATACGAGATAGTTCAGAGGTTAGTTGCTCCAAGGCCACCCTCCTTGCTTCTACTAACTGTTGCTGGGAGGGGCGCCTTTCAAACTGAAAAAAGTAATGAAGGGTTTAGTCATCGGCATAGGAGTGGATAGGAGATAAAGTAATAGAGAGAAGGCCATTAATGAAAAGCAGGAAAAGTGTAGGGGATAGGACAGATCCTTGAGGAACACAGCTATTAATAGATTTATTGGATGAACGGTGGCGGTTTACAACAGCTGCTATAGAACGACCGAAAAGGAAATCAGAGAGAAGGCACAGAGTGAGGGATAGATTCCGAAAGAGAGAAGTTTGAAAATTAAAGCTTTGTGCCAGACTCTATCGAAAGCTTTCGATATTTCCAGCGCCACAGCAAAAGATTCACCGAAATGCCGAAGGAGAAAAAGTTTTTATTATTACGAAGGATAGATAGATTTTGCACGATTCCGGGATGAAATATAAGTTGCGTGAGTTTCTGGAGTTTGAAGACGGACGGTAATCCCCAGCATCCCTGCGGAGGATAACACGAGAACAAGCAAAGTTAAACTAAGGTTTGTTTGGTTTAGTAGAAGGGAAAGAATGTGGAATTTGCGCCTCCATGCCAGAGAGAATCACCTCGGTTATGCGCTCTGCACCCTCAGACTCTGAGCACCTCTCCCATAAAAACAGTAATCATTCCATGGAAAATCAGAAAAGTACAACATCATGTTAGACCAGTTAATGGTACCAAAATGACAGCATTGACTCCTTATCGTGTCGGGGGGCCGATCTTGCGGAAAACTTGAAGAGACAGGACAAGGTACAGAGATAAAAAGGTGATCGGATGAATCCAAAGGAGGAAAGAGTTTAACAGTGTAAGGAGAAAGATAAGAAGTTAGGAAAAGATCAAATATGTTGGGTTCATCACCAAGGCAGTCAGGGATACGGGTAAGGATAGGCATTTACTGCTCAAGGCTGTTCTGGATAGAAAATTGGTAGGCGAGTTCACCAACTGGATCACGAGAACTAGTATATATATATATATATATATATATATATATATATATATATATATATATATATATATATATATATATATATATATATATATATATATATATATATATATATATATATATATATATATATATATATATATCCAACTAAAGGCAAACTTTTCTCTTATAAATTCATAGCATATTGTAAGTTGAAACACCTTTCTATTTATTCTTTAACTTAATTTTCTGAGAAGGCATTTTATTTTGGTAAAATGTTTTATCTCTTCCTATCAGCTTCTTCTTTTCCTTCCTCTTGAAATCGTGCTCCCAATTC
Organism: Armadillidium nasatum; assembly: GCA_009176605.1. Taxonomy (NCBI): domain Eukaryota; kingdom Metazoa; phylum Arthropoda; class Malacostraca; order Isopoda; family Armadillidiidae; genus Armadillidium; species Armadillidium nasatum. Next base: position 19,480 of record SEYY01014431.1, on the reverse strand, counting down.
AATGTGTACTCTAAGACGAGAAATTTTATAACTTTCTTCACTTAGCTTCATAGCTATCACATGTTCCTTCCAAAGATTTTAAAATTATTTTTAATTGCAAGTTTGCATTTATCTTATCTTCTTAAGACCAGTGAAAATTTTCATTTTCAATCTTTCCCTGGAATAGAACGCTTATGCATAATCTACCTAGAAAATGTCCTTCCTTTGAATGGAGGACTTGGGTATAAACAATATTGAAAATGTCCTTTCATTGAATAGGACGCTAAGATATAACTACCTAGAAAATGTCCTTCCTTGAATAGAGCGCCTATTAAATATATATTTTGGAAATTGTGATTTACTTGAATAGAGCGCTTAGATATAACCTCCTTTAAAATATCCTTGCTTTGAGTATTCGCTTAGGTAATATCATACTAGAAAATGTCCATTCTTTGAATAGAGCGCTCAGGTATATTCTACTCAGAAAATGTCCTCCCTTGAATAGACCTCTTATTTATAATCTACCTAGAAAATGTTCTTCCCTTGAATAGAGTGCCTACGTATAATATAAGTAGAAAATGTCATTTCCTTGAGTAGAGCGCTTAGGCATAATCTGCCTAGAAATTGTAATTTCCTTCAATTGAGCGCTTAGGTGTAATCTACCTAGAAAATATTATTCCCTTGAATGAAGCGCTCGCGTATAATCTGCCTAGAAAAGTCCTTTCCTTGAATAGAGCGTTAACGTATATTCTAGCCTGAAAATGTCCTTTTCTTGAAATGAACACTTAGGTATAATCTCCTTGAAAATGTCTTTCCTTTGAGTATGCGCTTACGTATGATTTGCCTAGAAAATGTCCTTTCCTTGAATAGAGCGCTTAGGTATACTCTCCTTGAAAATGTTCTTCCCTTGAATAGAGAGCTTAGGAATAATCTTACCTAGAAAATGTTCTTTTCTTGAATAGAGCGCTTAGGAATGATCTACCTAGAAACTGTCCTTCCTGGAATATACTGATTAGGTATAATATGCCTAGAAAATGTTCTTTCATTGAATAGAGCGCTTAGGTATAATCAACCTAGAAGGTGGCCTTTCCTTGAATAGTGAGGTGTGAAATTTTAAAATAGAAAAAAATCCAATTTGTGAACATTGATATTTTTTAATAAGACTAAGAAAAGTTTGGAAATATTGAAGGGGGAGGGGGAAAGATGAATAGTTGGAAAGCTTCATGATTAGAAAATAAACTTTTAGAAATTTCTCTCTCTCAAAGACATATAACTTTTCCGTGTCCTTCTATGTTTCAACCTCTTATCTTGGTAATATAACCATCCTTGGACTGAACAAAAACAAAAATATATCAATAGTTTCTAGAAAGTTATCAAAAAAACGAGATTATTTTTAGATTATGATAATTTATTTCTCATCATAGTTGACTTAATTAAAAAAGTCTAATAATCTACACATATATGAAGTGCTTCATTCTTATCAGTTGTGGAGGGGGAAGCTTCTTTTACACTAGTCATTTGGTAATAAAGTCTGGTCTTAGGGTAAAAGATTTAACTTTTCTTCCCCTTCAAACTCTTATAACTCTTTAAATCTCAACATGGATACTTTGTTTCTTTTCCATTTACAGTAATCTCTGATCTACGAAATTACTATTTTTTTTTTTCTTTCCAAATTGCTTCCAATTTTCTTCCAAATTTCCAAATCCTTGCTTTTAAGCTTCTGTTCTCACTCGCTTGACGAAGTTTGTTAGGTTAGGAGGTTCCTGAGATTTGTTTTGGGGGTGGGGGTGGGGATGGGTTGGGAGGGATGGGGTATTGGTACTTGTATTTCTTTAGATGTTTGAAATTAATTTTAACGAAAGAAAAATATCAAATGAAGAATGCGAATTCACCGCGAAATGATTTTATCGTCTTCTAATTTGATACTTATAACATGTAAAATAAAATATTACTGCCTAACCAGATCAAGCCTACAAAACTTAACCTATCTTAACTGAATCTAACATATCCTAACCTAACCTAATCTCAACTAGCCTAGCTCTAATAGTAATTTCTCGTCATATTTTCGTAATGAACGATTAAAATAACCAATATAAACATATTTTAAATAATAAAAAAAAAATGCAAGCGAACACACATACATAGATGCACGCACACACTATTATATATATATATATATATATATATATATATATATATAATATATATATATATATATATATATATATATATATATATATATATATATATATATATATATATATATATATATATATATATATATATTATATATATAGTTTAAGGTGTGAAGGTTTGCTTGCCAGAAGTCAAATGGCTTAGTAACAAAGGTTGATTGAGGGTTAAGTCAGTGTCCCCAGAATTCATCTTTGAAATGAAAAGGGGGAGGAGTAGAAGAAAAAAATAAAAAAAATAAAAAAAAAAAAAAAAAGAAAAAGAAAGAGAAGAAGAGAGAGAGAGAGAGAGAGAGAGAGAGAGAGAGAGAGAGAGAGAGAGAGAGAGAGAGAGAGAGAGAGAGAGAGAGAGAGAGAGAGAAATATATATGTGATCATATTTGCTCGTAAGAATCAGAATGGAAAATTAAGTTAAAAAAGGAAAATCATTAACTAAAAACTGTGAGTGCTTCAAAGTTATTTTTCACATTTGTGAAACAGAATGACAAATTTCTCTCTTCTCTCTCATTATATATATATATATATATATATATATATATATATATATATATATATATATATATATATATATATATATATATATATATATATATATATATATATATATATATATATATATATATATATATATATATATATATTACCAAAATAAACAAATTGGCATGTTGACCTTTGATTTGTAATTGCAAAATATTGACAATTTTGCATCCTCACTCCTTCTACTGAATCTATTCTTGCAGTGTTTGCAATCTCATGTTCTTTTCTGGCCCCTTTTTTGAGGGGTAGATTAAAAAACATAGAAGAGTGCACAACATAAAAGGTGGTTGGCGTTACACGATCACCACGTTTTCTTCATACTACTTTCTGACCTCTTTATGAGAATTTACCATTTCTTACGTTCTTTCCTGAGGATGTTTTTCGTTCCATAGTCTCCAAAACACGGAGAGTCCTAGAGGTGCATTATTCCTCCATCTCAATTTTTAACTCCAAATTGGCTTTTAAAACCTTTGAATCTTCGTCATGTTTTGCCTTCTTCATCACCTATCGTGAATATTTGAATATTTGAACATGTCGTCTTTCATCTCGGCCATTTTGGATTTTAGGCCCTTTGTTTTTCATATCTGGCAGCTTGATTTTCTTTATTTTATGACCTCATTTATCATCATTTTCCATCATATTTATCACTGACATCTACTAGCCAAAGCATCAGTCATTTTCTTCAAAAATAACTTCATATGATACATTCTCAACCATCAATATCATTTCAGATGGGAATAAACACTACATGTAGTAAAAATAAAATAGAATAAAATTAAAAAAATAAAAATTTGTCAGAAGATGAATACGAACTCGCGACCTTAAGATCCCGGAGGCCATGAGGCTATATTTCTGAGTATGAGAGTTTCTATTGTTATGTTTAAAAATATTATTTTAATACATCAATTATTTTAAAATTAATAATTTTAATAATTATTTTAATTTTAATACATCAATTTCGAAAATCCCAAAATATTTATTTCACCCCATATTTATTTAAACTATTTTTAACTGAACTTGCATTTCTTTTTATTATATTTTTTAAAGCATTTTCTATTTGAAACTCAACGCATCCATTTTTATTCTATTTTAATTCCCGTTTCCTTTACAAAACTATAACTAAATTAATTTATTATTTTTCTTATCTATTCCTATTTTCTTACTTTTTTTGTTCAATACACTAAAGTATACGAATATATATATTCATACACATATGCAAGCAAACACATGTTCACACATACGCACATTAATACATATACATAGGCATAAACACATACATTCATATAAACTCTCTATATATATATATATATATATATATATATATATATATATATATATATATATATATATATATATATATATATATATATATATATATATATATATATATATATATATATATATATATATATATATATATATATATATATATATATATATATATATATATATATATATATATATATATATATATATATATATATATATATATATATATATATATATATATATCAGAGGTGGGCGCGCAAATTTTAAAATTTAAAGCGCAAACGCAAAAGCGCAAATTTGAAAAACTTAGTCCGCAAATGCAAAAGCGCACATTTTTTCAAAAATTTAGTCCGCAAATGCAAAAGCGCACATGTCCGCAAATAAAAAAAATTTTTTAAAGCGCAAATTTTGGAGCAAAAAAAAAAAAAAAAAAAAAAAATAGAGCGCTAGGATGTAAAGATAAATTATTTTTAAATTTTATTTGAAAGATGCAAATATATAAC